>PNEQ01096045.1:0-56463 GCA_003012365.1 Medauroidea extradentata
GCGCTTCCTCCGGCGGCTTTTGATCGGTCACGACGTTAATTATGTTGCAGGTACCGGCCGCGATCACCCGAAAAGTCCACCCACCGGTGACCCCGAGCTCGCTGTCCACCGTCCTTACAAACCCGACGACGAAGATCCCGACACCTGTCCCCCCGAGCTCACACACACCCGGCTCGTCTTAAGACTTTTCCCTTAGTGCTTCGCGGTTCGCATCTTTGCCCTCCTGGGCGGCGTCCCCTTCCCACCCCACCGGACTCATGGGGGCGGGTAGGTTCCCCTGACCAATCAGAGCGAAGACCTGGCCCGAACATTGCGTGCGTCCCTTGTGGAAGCTCCGTATTTATTTAAAATCAAATTTAACATGGGCACATTCTCACAGCAATTACAAATAAAACACTTAGCCTAATTACTACTTGCTATCTTCAATTAATATAATTCTAGTTTAAATTACGTACGTTACACGGTGTCTGTTGGGGGAGGGGAACAGGAGAAGAATTGTGTAGGCGAGAAAGAAAGAGGATTGTATGGCAAGGAGACAGGGGGAGGTAGGGCGCCCCCGCCCCTTCTCGCACAGCATGTGGTAACACGCATCATCTGCTCTATTGTCGCCAGACCGGCGGGCAATTATCACTCTTAAAAACTAAAATCATTATACATAAAATTATCTTAATGTTACTAGCACATTCGAGTCTGTGACATTCCACAGGTTAAAACGATACCAGACACGATACCTCTGTGATAATATTAGTAATATTCATATTTTATAGTGTTTTATACTGGCCTATCATAGGATCCCACAGACCCCTCACAATCAATACTGAAGTTAAAATGGATGACAATATGTTACATATGACTATAAAGGCCCCTTCATTACAATCAATCATCATAATTAACCTAAACTACATTAATTTATATACATAAAAGTATCAATAAAATAGGGCCGTCACAAACGAATAGACGGCGCTTAAGTGTGCATAGTACAATGGATTCTAGCATACGGGTCATTGGATTCGCGAAATTTTCCAGTCCCTAATAATAGGGCGTAATGTTTTGCGAAAACATTTTGCTGATACACAAATAAAATACGCAAATATGTTAAAGATATCTTGAAAGTTAAATCAATGAAATATGTGCAGTAACATTTTCATAGTTCAAACATATCTATTCAGTAATGTTAACATAAAAGTTAAATTAATTTTTCAAATCTCGTTCACAGATTTTCTAATATAATACTGTAGTAAATTTAGTTAGTATAGAGGATAATTTTTTAAATATATATATATTTTCGAGTTTCACGGCTATTTTTGCTACTATTTGTATTACACTTGGAATTTGCAGTTAAGTCATATATTGACAAAAGCTAATAAATAGCATTTTGTGTCTGTAGAAAAAAGACTCTTGATGAATTAACTTACGAGTGTTACAGAATATTGATTTCTTACTAGTTTCTTATAATTTACAATAATCGTGCCAATTTGTTTAACTACAATGTTTTCCTAAGTATTTTTTTTACAAAGCAAACCCTTGTAAATTTACAAACAATTAATTTTACGAGGAAGTTCCTGTACTTTTACAATGATTTGTAAAACGAAAAATACTGATCATTGTAATATTTACAAAAAATTTCCAGTTCACAGTTTCTGAGGGATTTTTTTTTCCTGTGTGAAATGCTGGGTGTTTCTCGTGTTGGCTGGCGGGCTGAGACACCACAGTGGCTCTCCACTTTCTTTACTGCGCCATTCCGCGCGAGGCAGTCTCATTTACCGCCTTCCTGCAGACCGCTCTTTACTTTACCGCCGCCGCGCGCGGCTCTGCGGGAATAGCGGGACATCTGCCAGCATCCATTCCCTCGACACCGTCATCTCTCTGCTCGCTCGCTAGAACTACCTCTCCTTGCCGGGCTGGCTACAACCTGCTGCACGAGTTTGTGCTGGGGCTTCACTGAAAAGAACATTTTACCAAGTATATTTGTCAATATTACGACAACATATATTTACTTGAGTTGACGAAGTGTTTAGCAATAAAGAACAAAATACCATAAACAATGCACCTGATCATTTTTCAGTAAATAAAGAATGTAGTTTGTTTGGCCTGGCAATAATACATTTGGTTAATGTATACGTAGTAATTTGTCTGGAAGTTCACAAAGATACATTTTGTTGTGCCAACCAAACATTTACATTATTATACGCTGTATTTTGTAATCACACCTCGGAAGTTATTCTTAAATTTTCTGTGACAATTAGGAATATCGCCATATGTAAATAAGGATTTATTGCTGCTTCATTCAGATACAAACAGTCCCGATGAAACAATTTATACAGACAACTAAAAATAAAGACGCATCATTAGTTTATGTGTGTGTGTGTCTATATATATATATATATATATGTATATATGTATATCGTGGTCGTGGATGCTAATAAACTATCCTAAAAACGAACTGTCTCGTGTTCAAATCTCGGAACTACTACATTTATTTTTTAATGACTTGGCACAAAATCTTATTCACAGCCAAACAAATTGGCATCAATATAAAAAATCTCAATGCAATGTCAATATTTATTTCGCCGTACAGAAACAAATTATCCGGTTGCACCAAGCAATTTCGACTTAACCCAACTAAACCTTTCTCTCAGCGCAGGCTTTAACCATTTAAATAAAAAAAATTATGAAGATATGAACGGGGAAAGGAATCGGTCGTGGCTTATGCTTTGAAACCTTCCCAGCATTCATTTGTATCGAATTAGATAAACCAAGGCACACCGAAATATAGGTGGCTGTTTCCTGAGATGGAATTTTCGTCTTTCTGAATGTGCGTTCAGCGTATTGCCGTTGCATCAATTCGTCTGCTCACAGTTCTTATGATGGAAATTACGTGAAAGCTTCGTTTCATATACTGACAACTCCACCTCAGAAAATCGTACGTGCACAAACGAAATTGTTAAGGAGAGTAGTTCTATGTTTCCGGAAATTCCTGAAAATGCGTTTAATATACATTTATTCTTATTATGAACTAAATAGATAGCTTTTCATACATGGCAACAAACGGGAAGATGTCACTTTAATTATTGGCGAATAGGGAAAGTAATACCAAAATTACAAAAGCCTAAGGAGCGAAGTTCTAAGTTGGTAAGGCCGACGTAGCGTGAAAAGATAACTACCATTTCAACAAGGCTATATCTATTCGCTACAAATAGCAACAAAAATAAATAATTGTTTTGACTGTTGGAAGCATTTGATTTTTAAACTATAGCTCCAGATTTGTGCATAGAGGGCTGCGCAGTGTCTTATTTATTTTATTTTATTTTTTTTAAGAAACTGGTTGCAAACTGCTCAAAATATTTGAACCAGATTGAAGGAAATTTAGTAACATGGCTTCAAGGTGGCCACTTGTCTGAGACGTAGTTCAAGCGTTTGAGCTATAAAGTGCGTACGGTAGCACTAAGGGCGACAGTGAACTCTCATTACTAGAGACACGAATTTGTGGAGGAAATATTTTTGCAGCACTTGGTTTCAGCTTCTCCTCTGTTTCACGGTCAGTTATTGTATATTTGAGCTCTCACTTGTCTTGGGATTCCCATGGTAAATCACAGAAGTATGGTTTCACAACAGCCTTATCTGGACTCGTGTAGTCAAATGAGAAACGTGTCAGAGCATAGACACGCTGCCAATAACAATGAAGCAAAGCTGCTAATGTGCACGTAAGGCCACTGTAACAAACTGGTGCGAAAATCTTTCCACGAAAACATCCGGTCTTTATTTATCATCGGCTGAAGCTCTAACCTCCGAACACCTCTCGGCGTTCTGCGCAGGTGGACATCGTAACGACGAATTCACAATAGCACGAGAAGCGCGACGCTTTATACGAGAATCGGAAACGGATATCTCATGTTCTTGTGTACGATACCTTCAGCGCTTCGCGACAACACCAGGAAATATAATGACTAAATAGAATTTTTTGTTGTAATCAAGGATAAATTTAAAATACAGGTGCACAAGCTGTGAGTGAGATTTCCAACCAAAAATGGGCAGAAAACTCTTTATGAACAATTTCAAACTGTAACTCAGAAGTGAGACGCCCACACTTAAATGGTTTTAACTGAAAATAATCAAACCTACTGGAGATTTAAAACAATTTTGAGAATGATGTTTCTTTACGTAGATCACAAGCTATTGCACAATTGTGGAATGCTAACTTTCTCTACAGTGTGGCAAAATAAGGGTAGTACGAACTTGCCCTACTAATGTGTGAACACCATCGCAAGTATATTTTCCTTGAACAATGTTCGCATTTATGTTCCATGAAGGGGACGTGTTTGCGCATTTATGTGTGAGTGTAACTTATATTGAGGCCACTACAAAATTATTTAGTGGTCACTACTAAATAATTTTGCAGGGAAGACTTCCTACAAATTTCTTTCCCAGTGTAATTACTTAGCAATATGACTTCCACGGAAAATTCAACATTGGCATACGTATCAAATAGTGTTAAAAATATTACAGTTTTACATAATGTGGCGTTTATCTGAAAGTAGCCTAATTTTACAGATAAATATGTTCTAGACAAGCTGCATTCATTGCAGAGATGGAGATTCATCGCGTCATTAAAGGAGGGGGTGGGGCTGCCAAGGTACTGTTATATCATTCACCGCCCTTGAAGGCTTATTGCAAGAACAGTACTCACTGATATTGTCAGCGATCAGATATGTGTTACCTGAGAATGGCTAATGTAAATATAGTCCCAAAAATGATCTCACAGCTAACTGCGACATACCAGCATTAATGTAGCCTTTTAGACCAACACAAATATAAGCATTAGTATAAATTATTTCAAATAAGGCTTTCAATGGCATAACACAAACAGATGTATACGTACAGTTTTAGGAAGGCTGCGAAAAGCCACCACCAGCCTGCAGAAACAAGTCGTATTTCAAATATTCCTTTACATAAGTCTTGCACTGAATTTGCCACAAGAGTTACTTTGAAAATACAGTTGTGTTGTATGCTTGGTATGCAAACTACTGCATCCAAACATGCATTATCAGAAGATACTTACCATCAATATTTTACATCTAGACCTGAATATATGTGCTTGTGTTTTACTTAATTTAGTAACTTTTATTGTAAGCGTGTGAATTTGTACATGAATACAAACACATAAATATACATTTGGTATCGTTTGTGAGAGTAATATATTCGACTGGCACTTCCCTAGGTTATGGAAGTCTATGCGAGATCTACTTTAAGACTAATAAAATACATTTATCTTGATGTTAAGCAGTGTCATAATACAGAAACCATTTCTTAATTTTTCTTACAGCGTAGTATGTTTGGTATGCAAAATACTGCACCCAAACTTGTGTTTTCAGAAAACACTTGGCTATCAATTTTACATCTAGGCCTAAACGTGAGTGCTTGTGTTTTACTTAAGTTACTTTTACTGTGTGTGAAATTGTACATATTTTGTGACATAACAAAATGAACATATTACAGATAAAATATTGAATTGTCTATGGTCAAAGATTAATAAAAATACTGAAACTATGGTCACAGACGACATCGCGCGCCAGATAAAATTTCACTTACCTAATGTTTATTTATATAATATGTTACGACTTTGTTTCTTTTTCGTTGTTCGATGGAGCTTACACATTTTTAGGTAGTTTAAGTTATATAACTGAGGACAGCAGCCTGATCCGATCCTGGGAATCGATAGGTAGTGGTTGACTAGGAGATGTTTGTTGCCAGAGCTGAGACCTTCGTAGAACAATAGTTGGTAGCTGTTTTGGAACGGATGGGCTGAAATTTTTGCAAGAAAGGGGAATGTTTTTCAACATCGAGAGGAATAGGACATGTTTGCATTCAACTTTTGGTTCAAGTACCGAGAATCCAGTCTTCATTCGTAATCCCAGAGAAGGAAAGAAGGACGAGACTAGCGATGCGGCCGGCGTTCTATCAGAAACTATTAATTTCTGATCGTTTTCTGAGCGGCAGAAAACTTCGGTAAGGTCGATTTTATCCTGATACGAACTACGCAGGGAATTCGTCGACGAGGCTCTTAGTTAAAATTCAATTGTACATTAAAAGCCTAATCATTCAACAAGCTGTGCATAAAATTACTCCACAATGAAATCCGCTCTTCGGCAGCTGGTCGGGACAAACGTTGAATGACTGCGAGATACTAAATGTACTAATATGCAAACCAGAGAGCTAGTTTGTGGAGCCTTCGATACATCATCCTGCCTAGCTTGAAACCCAGGAGAGGACGGGTTGCCACTCTGATGTACCGAGTTACGGTCCTTTCTTTCTTTTCTTTAGTTGCTTCTTGTTTCATTTCTCATAACCTGTAAGTTTCCGTCGACATTTAAAAATATTTAAATATAAACTATTTTAATTTTAACATTTTCTTAAATCAAATAAATCGTCGGTGAGAATCGGAAGCATATTGGTTTGTTTTCTGATAGGTAAGCCAGTAGCTAATTAGAGACGTTATCCGTACGACAACAGTTATTGTGTTTCAGCAACTGTTTATTTAATTAACTTTATATTACACCACTTATCACAATTTTAATACAGACCATCAAATATACATTTAGGATAATTTGTAAGAGTCATATATTCAAATGCCATGTCCCTATGTTATGCAAGCCAAGCGTCTTTCCTTACTGGCTTGCCCCCACCCTGACTGAGCCAACGATAACTCCGGTGCGCTGCTATTGAATATTTATGAATCGTCTCTAAACATCTATGTATCCATCCTCCAATCATTCAAGGCATTGCCACGAATTATTTTGGCGAGATTACACTATCACTATTGGTCGGATGGGTATTATTATAATTCAACCATTTGCTGACCAATAACAAACGCTTAAAAGTGGCGCACAAGAATACTCACCGGTTTAGTAAATTCTGATCATACGAATAAACAACAAGTATTATATACATGTGTAAACAGCATTGGAACCTAGCAAACAGTATCAATTTCCTGTCTTTCACCAACATGTATATTAATTTTTGACTCGAATAGTGACAAATAAGAGTTAAGTATAACTCTTGTTTAAGTGTGCCGATTACGGAAAATAAATACTTGACCCTATGCCAGACTTACAGGTTTCTACTGCAAAGAAGAAAGTTACATCAGCGTTCCTGCAGAAACTATACAAATGTGTTTCGTAGTTCTTTGGTTCTTTTTGAAATACTTTTTAGTCTTTTACTAAAGAAGCTTTTCGCAACATCTAGTAATTGGAATCATTCTACACCACGCGACTAGTTGTGTGCCTAAACTTAAGTTTTAAAAATCACAAGCAAGTTCTTTGACAATTTCATTTCATACGTCTGTACAAAAAAATATACCCGGGAACGATAATTAAAATTTTATGCTTGTACTAAGAGTTTACAAACTGTAAAAAATTATCTCAGTACTTAGAAAAACTGACAAAAAGCACTCCAGCCAGTGTTCACGTTAAAATGCAGCCAGTTATTTATCTCAGTGTTTGATTTTAAAAGCACTCACTTAACCGCTTAAAACCTATAAATGAATGGTTGAAATGTTGGTACTTCAGTTTTTTTGCTGCTCTCTGAAAACCAATTGTAAAAAATACACTAAATCCTTGTTGAGATTTTTCATTGCATTTTTATGTTTATTGGATTTGTAGGTTAGTTAGGTTTGTGCTATTTATTTTTTGTTTGGCAGGACTGTTTGAAAGTATCGAAAATTGTTTCGGAAATATAAACGGTAAGCAGTTTAAGAACTGAAACAAAATAGCACAAAAATAAAATAGTTACTTTCAATAGATGAAGAGTTACAGAATTCTGAGTAAAAAAAAGTCACGTAGCCTTAAATTATTCTAGAAGAAAACCTGGTTTTAAAAATTAAATATCCCCAAATCACTGTCAGAAATGTTTAATATTCAAAAAGGCAAATATAAGTAGCATAAACAGTTGATTTCTTTAATTAAAAACGTGATACGTGAAATATGGCTAATAATTAAGTGAATAGATAATTTTTAAACGCAAATTAACGCATATTTTACCATCGCACAAATAAGCAAGACAAAACTTGCATCGCACGAATATAATAGGATACTGCTTCGCTGTAACTGTCAGTTTAATGTATCCATTCATTATTGAAGAATATAACATTTTTCAATCTTCCATCCTAATTATTTTTTATTTGCTGCTGCCCCAGTGAATAGTTTCTTGAGCTAGTAACGTGTTCTTCTGAGAATGTCTAATAAACTGTAGGTGCAAATACAATATTTCCGGCAGCAAATGTGTGTTTGATGTTAAACGTGTCATGATTAAAGCAATACATTTTCCTGTCGAACGAAATCTGCATTACACCTTAGTTTTCCACGTATGTCAAAGTCAGCCCACTGGAGTCCCTATAACTGGTTCGTTAACCTGTAGACGCGAAAACAACACACCAAATTAGAAATATTCACAAATTTCTACGTCTAATAATGCTTGCTATTTTTGTTTGTGTTGATGTCGTTCTTGTCTAGTTCTTTGTTATTTTCTTTCGCGTTTCTTCCTGTTTGTCAGTTATTCTGGTTTACCGGCGTCTTCCTGGAAAAAATAACAGGTCAAGGAAGTCGCCTCGCAAGGCCGGTTTACTGCTCAGTGATAAAGAGACAGTTGTAATTTCTGTTATATACAAAACAACATTTTAGTAGTTGTTGCGTAACAATGTTTGGCTCTCTAATAACGCTTCGATCTAAGCTCGGAAATATATCAGACTGTAAGTTCCAGAACTACGCGAACTTTTAAGTTGGTTATATGAGGATGTTAATTGTCCATAAATACGTATCATAATTAACGGTATCTGAATAAGTATACTTATCATACAGTGGCGCAGCCTGGATTTGATATTTTTTTTGGGGGGGATGGGAGTTGCTGTCTAGCAAAAAAATTTATATAATTGATATATTTTCAAATTTCAAAAGACAACATTTCAAAAAACATTTTAATTTAAAATAAACTTAAACAGTCCGCCTGTTCATTGTAGATTTTTTTCTGACTTTTATTTCCGATAGGCTCTGGGGGGGGGGGGTTAACCCCCCTTCCCCTAACTGCACCACTGTCTCATTATATGTGAGTAAAATCTCGTAAATTCCGTCGGAAAAGGATACATTTGGTGTGATCTTTCACAGGTACAGCACGTCATTATTCACTCTTCTGGACATTTATTACACTTTCCGTGGTCAATGTCAGTAAGTTTTCTACTACTATACTTATTTTTTAATGCTGGGAGTTAGATTCAGATATGTCCGATCTAATATCTACGCGTTATTAGAGAATCGTCTAGAATTCTCTCCATGCACTTATCTCGTCTTTATAATCGAGCCTCGGCTGTTTATTGTCAGAGATGGTGCTTTATCATGGGAAATGTTGACTGTTTGCTAGGTTTCAATTTAACGTCCTCACATTTGACACTTTACGTTTGCTGCTGGTGGGTCTCTATTTGAATGAGTCAATGACAATTCTGGTGAGGTACGACCGAAGGTTTGTGATTTGTCTGCAAACAGCTACACCGTGGTACACAACCATCGCATAGTCACACAAGAAGCAGGACGTCACGAGAATTTGGAGATTACTCTGGCAGAAATGATTCTTGCGATTTTTACCATCTATTTTCAGTGATTATTTAGTAGCGAATTGCAAGGATAAACTTAATAAGATATTATATGTAGCATACTTTTTGAGCCCTGATTTCTTGCAAGTAAATTTCTAACTCGAAGTATTCCAATTGCGATATAACTGCATCGGTAGAGACACGATTATTTAGTGGGTTTATTTGACAGAAGCCTAGACCAGTAAGTTCTTATATTCACATACTCGGCACAGTCAGTTCCATCTGCTTGTAGCACTGCAAGCAGGTAGCACCTTAAATTATTCCCTTATTTATTACTAACTTGTAGTCGTCAAAAGAGTGTGTCAAAATATATGTCGTCTAATCATGGAAGTGATGGTGAAGTAAAGGTTTCTGACATTCAAACTGACGTAGAATAACTTATCGAAATACTCGCGCCTCTATGTATAACTAACAGTGATACAGGAACTACAGATGTCCGCTATCTGGCTGTAATAAACTGCTGTATTGTCCTAGATATGATAATGTTTGTTACATGATGATACTTTAGATGGACATACTTCACGTCTTTAGGCCACAGAATAGGTAGGTATAAGCATACAGAAACGAAGTAGTGTTATAGTGGCACCCTTGATGTAACCAACAGAGACCTTCGTGTCCATCCGGCTACTGAGTGCTGGGTGACGTTTCGTATTACCCGGTCCAAACTGAAGAGTGTTTGTCAGTATCAGTTGCTAAGCAAATTACTTTAAGATATATTACTGGCCACGAGTGATATTATTATTTTTGTTAAGGTGGTGACGCGTTTGAGGCCTAGAAATGCGGAAGCGGTAAGGACGACACAATTTGCGCACCACGCCAAAAGGCGACATCCGGCGTATCATTCAGCCAGTTACCTGCCTTCTGTCTGAAGAATTTAGTTCTGACATCTCCTACATTGCAGCGCTACCCTCCAGACTTCCAGAGCCCCGAGCTTCGGTCACCCACCACCAGGGCGACAGGATATTTGTGCAACACGAAAAGCCTAGGCGTTGACAGTCAGTATATATTAGCCGTCTGTGCCATAGCCTCTAGACGCAAGTCAATGAACTAGCGTGTAAGTCTTCTCGCCTACAACTCTCCTCTATGACCTCTATGACCCACTGTTTTATGATGTAACATAAAAGTTAAACATGCATTGCACAAATCTATAACTTAAAAATATTTTGCGCCAAGATTTTAAGTCCAATATATCCCTTATATTTGCCATTTTCGGCTGCTTGAAAATAGGTTCTAGTGAGTAGCAGTAAACCTTAAATGAGCATGAAAACGTTACACGTGTTCATACGCGATGCGCGAAGAGCAGTTTTTAACAGCCGAATCGCTGCACGCAGTCCAGCAGCCTAGCCATGCGGCCACCTTAAGTAGCAAGAAACTTGAAGCTGAAAAGAGTATCCGGTAGACGAAGCCACTCTGAAAGTGGTCAAGGCAAGAAGAGTATGCCCTAGAAGCAGTTGACGGGTAACTAATTGAAGTTTCCGTCGGGTCAAGCGCATAAGGATCGTTAATCACCGATCATTGATTTAACATTAGCAACTCAAATATAATGGCGTTCACATCACTGTGTAAATGTCGAGAACCAGCATGTTTTCTTACGTTACGTCAAAGATGGTTTTGTTGGGAATCGCGGAGGGAAAATATTTTGGTCAACGGGGAAAAAACCTAAGACTAGAAACTCAGTGAGAATAATGTGAGTAAAGTATTGTGGAACGGTAATATGAGAAAGCGGGGGCAAAAAAGTGTAACCTGAGAAAACACATCGGCCAACAACAACGTCCGCGATGTTTCTGGAGTGGTCCCACTGAGAATCGAAATCATATAACCGTGGTATGTTTACATTTGTCTAACTTTTTTCAGTGATTCACAAACAGTTCTATTACACTAGTCTCTACAGATTTGTTTTGTGGTTTTTTTTCTTAATTGGGTGCTCGGTATTTGTATGTAGACCATGTATGTAGACACACACCCACACACATATATTTGATTGTTTGAGACAAAGTGCGAACTTTTAAAACACTAGCTACATTTTTACTTTCAGATAATCTATAGTTTCCAGCCCCTTTGTAATATAAATAAACAAACCAATCTAAGTACAGTCGTAAGTGTATAGAATTTATAGCACTAAAAATTATTATCTGATGTCACAATAAATAAAATTTTATATTACTATTCTAGACAAGATTCTTCTCAAAAGTGCTTGCTTTATCGCGAAAAAAAAAAAAATTATATATATAGTATGGCGAAGAAAGAACGCACGTATTTTATAGACTTGCATAGTACCAGTGGCGGAAGCGGAATGGCGGAGTGTGGGGCCCAAAGATGTTACACGGGTCCAGATGGAGCATGTCGCCGGGAATTGAACCAAACAAATGCTTGACGTGGCTGGTATCAATATGGCCGACTAATTAAAAATTGAGGAAATATTAGTTAGGAGGTGTGTAAACAGGTCTAAAATATTGAGTTTTCAACATAAAACATAAATTAAAGAGCATAATACATTAATTTACCATATAAATACCTGTCTGATGTGTACTTTTGAGGTGAAAGCAGTATGGCAGCTGGCAAATTTGGTGGCTACTTCTCCCCCCTCTTGACTTTACTCCCCTCGCCCTGATTCAGACTTTATAGTTATACTACCCCCGTGGTAGGGCTCGCTGTTTTGTAGGTTAGAGCGTCCAGTTACAGTAGCAATGGCGCCATGAACCGTGTGTCATCGCGTTTTCGCTGTTGAACATTTTTTCAAATGTAATGACGCTGTGAACAGTTCGAAATCCACATGCTTTTTTTTTGTAGCCATACACAAAAATACCGATATCCTAGTTAAGAAATGGAACGACTTAAAAATATAGATATCTATCTTTCAAATTCAATTTGCGGTATTCTGAAATGATTGTGCAATTCTTGTGACGTTGAGTGTGGCTACATAACGTAATGTTACGTCATCCAGTGGTGGGTAACGTACTGTTGTTGGAGAATGCACACTGCTGTACAAACATGGTGCAGGCATCTTGTACCAGGTAACCTAGCGGGTAAACACAAGTTAAAACCAACAAAAAAAATGCTACGTTTCCAGGGATTGCGATCCATCCCCGTCTTCATGCTGAGACACAGCTGGTCGGAACACCAAGATGCGGATCTTGTATTTTGTCACTTTGTCTTTCAATACAAGTTCGGTCAACAAAACATGAGCAATGGCGTATGTCCACAAACCAATAATTTCTAACAGTTACACATAATTTCGTTTCATAAAATAAACATACGTAAAATTGCGAGAAGAAGGTAAAAAAAAAAAAACCGTAATTATTGTACCTGCATCGTAAAGAAGTATCGCTCGTAAATATGCGAGTTTCCATACGTGGAGCTAGTTACCTTCCGTAAGTTAACGGACACTTTTGGGGAATTTTTTAACAGCACTTCTCCGTAAAACAACGAAAGCAATTTTTAACAGTGTCATCTCATGTTTGTGAGAGTTTTTAGCAACTGTTGTCTAGTACTCCTTAGTAACATATTAATATTCCACTGGCATTTGACACCATTTGAAATACCCTCATGCACACCCATATAAATTTTAACCAAAATGTAACGTTAATAAACGGAAATAGTATCCGTAAAAATAAAATACGTAAATTTCTATAGCAAATATACACTACGGAGTAATACGTAAAATGTCCATAAGTCTGCGGACAATTGCACGGAAAAAATCGTAAATGTATAGGTTAAAGAGCTGTAAATATTACGGATATATTTTAATAACCTCACCCGTAAATCTACAAATCTGTAGAAACGCAATTGTAGCATTATAGACATGAATATACGGCTCAGTTCCGTGTGATGAAACTTTTTTACGGAAACTTCTATTGGATTAGGAAATAAGTTTCCGTGAACTCACGGAGGTATCCGGAGAAATTTTTACAGAGAATTCCGCAAATCGACGGAGAAAAATTTTTACAGTGTGGTTCATATGTAGAACAAAGAAAACCGCTGCAGTAATAAGCTAGCAGAAATATACGCTGGATTAACTGTTCAATCACTCAAGCTTCTGCCACGATAACTGTGAAGAGTAGGAATTGAACAAAAAATAATAATGAATTACAGAGCGTCCATATAAAATATGACATTGATAATTTCTTTCACTACATCTGCTCTCTTATAAATAGTCAGTACATAACGACGGAGTTTCAAAGCTGCAATAAAAATATATGTTGATATGGAGGCTAACACATATACAATTTGAAATGTGAAGTTTTTTTGTTTAGGATATAAAATGTGCAAACATAAATACATGTTTTTAACGACAGGTCATACAGTTAAATTAAACAAGGTCATTCTACATGATAAAAAAACTTTGTTAGAAATTTCAATTAACTTATTCTCTACATTTTTTAGGTTCCATAAACACGTGTATTGTGTTGGCTAATTCTAGATGGTACTATTTCAATTAATGTTTAAAAAAATAGTAAAATAGTAGTTTTTTAAAAAGAAATTATTATATTTTCTAAATATAACTGTTTCATGTTAGAAATATTACTTTAATAGTTAATGCATACCCAAGTCTGTGGTCTTTTCTGCTTGGCAGGATTAATATGAAACTCTGCGTGCTGCAGCAATAATACGAGAGTGTGCAGCTTTGAGCAACGCAGTCGTTGCGCTCTGCATTAATTATATACGCTGAAACTCGCATTACAGTTCTGTGTGCGCTTGGTGTGAAACCTCAGGTCAACTGCGAGTTACGTTTCCACTCTCGCTGCATAGATGCACGTGTGTGGGTTACCACGATACGTTTCAACGTGCACACAACGTAAAAATTGTTTTGCAAATATGCCACACCGATATGTATAGGTGTGTTAAGAACGTAATGTGCTAAAATATTCTGTCAATTACCAACAGCAGCGTTCACATATATTTCTGGGAACAAGTCAACACAAGAATTTTATAATAAAAATCTCAACAGTTGCTTTATTTACAGGCTGAAGTATGGTATAGGTCCTACGGGATAAACTGAGCGCTAAAGATTTAACCATTGGAAAAAAAATCACTAGCCATTGCTGCATATAATTCAACATTAACAAGAGTTACATTATTGCTTGAATGGTTGGCAGCAAATAATTACATGCAGTTTCGTGTATTTTACTTTTTAAATGCAACATTACTGAAAGAACATCAAATGAAATAGAACTCACAGTATTAAATATAATTTTAATTATTTATTTATTATCTTATTGACATACCTACCGACTGTTCAATTTGACTTAATTAGCGTCAGCACAAAGTATCGCAACCGGGCCGCTGAACATCAACTGTCGTTTGCAGACGTAGTTATAATTTCCCCCGACAGGTGGCATTAGAGTTAGTTTTCCGCCGTTTCGCTTGGAAGCATAATTATTTGAGTCGGTGTGTTAGACCGTTGTGCAATGAATATTGGTTTCTGTTAAACACATTCAAATGAACATGAAAATGGCTGTTTTGTCATCGGTAATCTGTAAATTTTAAAAATATACTTTTCGTAGCCTGACAATGTGGAATTAAAAACCACATTGTTTTCTGCTTCTCGTATTAAGAACATACGTTATTTATTGTTTCTGTTAAGTGCGTCGTTCATGGTAATACGAATGAACAGGACTTGAATGATTAAATTGCGAGTGTCATTATGGTGTGATATTTTGTGGCGGCTTTGAGTTAAAAATTCTGATGCAATGTGCACACACTTACGAGATTCGTAACGACAATAGTGTGTGTCGTATAAATTATAGTTAGAGACGATGGTATATCGCGAAAATGTTTTGTGCCAATGTTCCCTTGGAAACATTGCCAAATATTACAATAGCGGTATTTTTACTGGCTCAGTCAAATAGGGTAACAGCTCCAAATACAAGCTTAAGCCAGAAACATTCTGGTGTGCTGAACGTGCGTTGAAATCCAGCAAACAGTCCAGTTTTACATCAATAAGCCATCATCTTCAGGTATTTAAAAGTAAGATTTCTATTGACTATAGCATGTATTTAATGAGTAAGATTTTGTAGAATACATTTTAGGAGCAGTGCAATGTAGTTGTAAACACTGTACAAACCTACGAACATAAGAGCACGTGGAAATGTTTATGTTTACACGCAGCGGAAATATATTGTCACGTCGTAAATTTTTGAAATTTATTTTAGTCTCTGTTTGAGTGTTTGAAAGTCATTGACTCTACTGTGAGAAAGCGGAGGTCTAGATATTTCTAATTGAACGGCCCCCTTTGTGTCGGGTACGCTAACTACTTCTGGGAAGTGGCCTAATTACCGCGGGCCAGTTACCTTTCCTAGCAAGATGAACAGGTTTTCACCTGGCAACAAGGGGCGTTACCTGTGAAACTCAGTGCCCAGGAGTAGGCCACTACCGGGGTTACTGGCCAGAGCTTTGCTGACTCGGCAGGAAAGTCCGCGTTGACAGGCGCGGTCGAATGTTTTTCGGGGAGTCTTGTCGTGGTCGCCATGTAGTCAAGACGTGTGTGACGTGGTCGCCCAGCACAGGTTGGCGTCTCCCACTCTAGGCTCGGGTAAGGCTTGTAAAGCCCTAAAGTTAATTGTCGTGATGTCGGGCGTCGAACTCGAGAGCTACTGCCTGCGACTTCAGAGATACGCCCTAATAAAGTATGGCTGGATATGAAGTTGGTGTTCCTACACGAAAGTATTTGTAGTGTTTTAAGTTTGTTGTAAGTTCTTGTTCTACGTTTTGTTAGATTTATATAATTACTTTATATTTTATGTTCGATATTTAATTGCCACGCGCGCCGTTTTGGTTCAGTTGTATCTAAATTATTATTTTCTAAGTCTTGCCTCAGCCTAAACACAAGTTTCAGTCTTTTACGTTTTAATGAAATTTTCTAATTAAATCTTGCTAAAGAAAAGTTCAGGATATAGTTTCCGAATTTTAAAGACTGCTAAACTTTTGAAAAAACAGTATTTTTTTTTGTCAAGAACTTTATCTGTTTAATTAAATTACCTTCTTCCTGAAATTCTAGTCATTTCTCAATTATGTTTATTAATGGTCTGAGATAACTCTTTGGTATAACTTTTGTGAATTTATTAAAGTTTATTACGTTCTTGTTTTCGAAACGTCCGTGTCTGTTACATTACTAATTTATTTCTGCGGGCATAACTATGGTCTTGTTTTCGACTTACATGTTTTTTTTAAGAGACTATCTTTTCTTTAAAAAAAAAGCCACTTGAGTTCAATAAAAAGTTAATTATATTTATTTGACAAGATGTAATAAATCCTGTAGAGGGGGCTAGAGATCTTGTGTAGTACCTCATCTTTTAATTGATTTCTAGCGAGTTGTTTGCTCTACCTACATTCTATTTTTCTTGCAGGTTTGTTATTCTTCGATTAAGAGCTACGTCCCGTTAATTTCTTAATTTGTTTAGGAGAGGCTTATTTCTTGCCGGTTAAAGATTACATCTTAAACGCGCGCCGTAACATGCATGGTGGAGTTCACAGGCTACATTAAAATAATTCCACCAGAATTTAACATGCAGTTGCTACGCCCCGACAATATTGACTGGCGGGAAATATAAATTAATAAGGTTTTTTTTTTTTTGAGTGCTAGTTTTAACCTGAACCACCTTTAAGTGTCCTATACCGCGTATGTATGAAAATCATCTATTACTGTTTAGGAAGGTTATTTAACCAGCGCAGGCACGTGTACAAGATCTTGCAGTATCTATGTGCCGTTTCTTTCACACCCTATTTGTGGAGCCAGTGATATTTTGGTGAAAAGAATTTACATCAACTTGTACCTTACGTATACAGCTATAGCACTGCTTCGTGGTTATTGTCATTTTGCCGAGGCGATGAATGTGACAACGATAGTAAGATTACTGCGATAGCACACGTTTGTGATTTGCGGGTAAAACAATACCCTGAGAGTTGAAAACACCCAATCATTGACCAGAGAGTATTTAGGAATACAGAAGTGAAATAGCCGGTAGGACTGCGAACACAGTCACACACGCCAACAAAATGGCTTCCCTGGCAAGCAACATGGCGGCTGCGATGCTAACTGCAGCCAGGCAAATAGTATACCTGCTGTAACATGCAGAGTCAAACTGGCATGGGGCTGATATCAACAGCCTCGGGTAGTCAATTAGCGGCGAAGTTCGCCCGTATCAAACGAGCCGCCACGTCATTTCACCTCTGTATTACTATTTAGTCTGTGATCACTGACCATGAGGCAGAGCTGCTGGTGTGCACATAAAGCACTGAAACGAGTCGGTGTAAGGTTCTTTTCACCGAAATCACTGGCTCTACCCACTATGTATCATTAGAGCCACGTTTCTATGTTGAAAAGATTTCTGCACCATTTGGTTTGGATGACTGATGTGAACTTGTTCAGCTGTGCTTCATGGTCAGTGATTGGTAGTTTTAACACTCACTTATCTTGGGATTCTACTGGCAAATAACACATGTATAATGTCTCACTAACCTTATTCTGATTGGTGCGTTCAAGTGAGAGAGTGTCTGAACAAAGACACGCTGCCAATAACCAGGAAGCATAGTGTTATATTTTCCCTTTCGCTCACCTCGCAGAAGGCTCGGTGGCTAGGGAGGAATATATACGAGAAAGGGAAGGGAGTAAGAAGCAGGTAACAGAGATTTATTAAGTAGAGAACTAGATCACAACAGCTACAAGAGAAGAAGGGAAAGAAGTAGAGCTAGAGTAGATAGGAGCTAGGTTAAGGATCGCTCTCAGCCCGACCAATAGAACTCACCACGCAACTACCGATCGACGGTAGTAGAAGGGTCTCGATGTCAGCCGCGCGCCGTGTCCAGGTACGACCCTCGGACGAGAGGCCTGGTCGTCCTTGCAGTTCATTCTTCACGCCCCCACCAGGTCGTCAGAATCCTCTCCCGTGATTGGTCCTTTTCTAGACCCGGGGTGGAGCCATACCTGCTAGCTAAAGATGGTTTTGCATGGGAACTGAGGCCCACTTAACTTCGCGAATCATCAGATTCTTGGCCTACAGTCAGTTGCGGCAATAGTTCAGAAGCTTGTCGTAATTGTTTGTAAAACAACCACGGGTTGCATTCCTTCGCCGCTGCCTCTCGCGTTGTGGGATTGTGAAACCGTAGCAATAGCTGCCGATGTGCACGTAAGGCATTCAGACAAAATGATGCAAAAATCTTTTCGCGACAGCTATCATGAAGAATGGCATACAATTCAACCCAAAGTATCTTAAATTCTTTCGAAATTTCAATTAGCAGAGCACTAGTGACTAGTGAAGAAATTGTCGGCCACTGTAACGTCCTCACAATGTGTAATAGGCTACTGTGATTGAATATCGCGTACATTATAGGAGAAAAGAAAAAATTAGTCATGTGTAGCTATCGATAAAATTGTCATATAAACATGTTCTACGTTTCTACTTACTTATCGTAACTACCAAAACAAGATTGTTATTGCAAAAATATATTCAATTCATAAATCACGTGTACAAAATTGCGAGAAAAATGGTATCTGTTAACCTAGGAAAGTAAGGATGATACACTTCTTCCCATCAGTACAGTTTACCTGTGCCCTTGGTGTTCAGAAAATAAATTCTTAAGATAGGTGAGAAGAAAGTCGCAGAAGAAGAAGTTATATTAAAATCAGTTTTCTGAGGAGAAATATTTTAGCAAACTCTTATCAGTGAGGCTTTAAGCACTTAAATCGGAATTAATGAACATTTACTGATTTACCATTTGTTTTAAACTGATTAAACATGTGTATCGGACTGTTTCAACGTCAATTAATTTAATTACAGTTGTTCAAAAGTGTGAGGTTGCGGTAACTTAAGGAAAATTTCCCTCATTTTATCTTAGAAATCCACTTTGCGAGTCGTAGCGCGCCGTCGAGACGGCGTACTGACTTGACATCTTCTGAAGGACGTTGAGCCAATTATAAAGAAACAACTGAATTCATGTTCAATTATGTGATACTTCTACGTTTGCGAGTAGCCAATGAGCGAGCTGGTGTGTGATGAAGTGTACAGATATTCTTGGAGGCTAGTCTACAGGTCAGTGAACTCCCGAATTTATTGGTCCTGTCTTTAAAAACATGCTTCGCCGCACCGAGAGGAGTGACGCGACGACTCACATTCGAGAAGATATGGGTTGGATTCCCAGCTCAAGCCGTTCTTATTTACGTTTTCCGTGCTTACCTGAAATCTCTTCTGGCGAATGTAGGGACGCTTCCTCAACGTAAGCCATTGTCGATTTCCCTTCGAGATTCTGTCATTGTATCAAGTTGAGTGTCACCGTCTCTATTGCCCTCGCTGTCGACGAGACGAAGGACCTAGTAAAAAAAATTGCATAATCGATTACTTCATAGCATTCACCGGTAGCTCCTGGAAAACGGGTTATCAGACATGACGCATGCTCAATGTACTGGCGATGCTAGGCAAAGAAAAAAAACGAGCAGCCCATGCAAATATATTAGCGAGCCCGTGACATGTCTATGCTCTGTTCCAACTTTAACTTTTAACTAACTTCATTTGGGTTATGTGATCCATTTTAGTTTACAAAAATTGTGACGCATTTGATGTATGATTATTTTGTTTGTTTAGAAGATTTCTATATATATACACATATATACAGCTTTCGAATACAACCACAATAAATCACCAATTACTAAAAAATTAATTAGTATTATGTTTTCATGTTGTAGTCTGTCACCTAGCTTACATCCGCCACGAAATGAATTTCGCATAATACCTTATTGTGCAAACTTCGAATATAATTTTACTGGCTGTGGGTAACTCGCCAAAGTATAGGTACATGAAATTTCTAAATTTGAATTTGTTTCATCAGTACAATTATCGTATTTTCATTGCAAACATATAAATCTGACAATGTAGAACTAAATTCAGTTTTCTATAGAAGTAGGTTGGTTTATCTTTGCTTTACAATGTATTGAATATTCTTTGTTGGCTAAATCATGTGCAATTGTAGACTTTTTACTGGTTTAATAAAACGTTTTATTAATTATGTAGGTTGCAATTAAATTTTTTTTCATTTCGTTTACATCAAGCAAATTTTCAGTATAGATGTTACGAAATTTTTTAATAACCTGTTGGCAAAAAAAAATTAAAGCCTCCTGACGAAAATAAAATCACTTAAAATAATCATTTTCAAATTCAGTCTCCACAGTCTTTTACTTTTAAAACTTTTGCAATACACAGCAGTCCAATTTTGTGATATGAAGCTAAACAAACCTTCGAAGAGTTGTGGAAGAGAACTTTCAGTGAAGATCCAAAATTAATTACAGCCAGATTGCCTCTCTAGACCAGCCACCGTTTTCTCAAGGACTTGACGGTCACAAGACGCAATAACGATGTCTGAAAGTCAGACGAGTGAAGTAGAGCAATTTACTGGTCACATATTTGTCAGTGGGTGTTTCTTTTATAGGTTTTCGGAAAAACGACGATGTAATTATATTAGTATCGCCTGGCAGTTCATGTATAATAAATAAAATACAAGTTAAGGAAAAGAACAAAATTTTAAATGCAAATGCCAATCACAAGGATAAAACAGCTGGAATTTGCATGCACTCCCGGGATGTGATACGTGATCCGCGTGTCCAAGACGGAAACTCAGGGCTTAATTCCTCATTTCCCGTCTCGGCTGGATGAAGCCTAAACATTTTTTCTGCTCCCTTGAGCAAAAGGCTGTGC
This sequence comes from Medauroidea extradentata, assembly GCA_003012365.1. Taxonomy (NCBI): domain Eukaryota; kingdom Metazoa; phylum Arthropoda; class Insecta; order Phasmatodea; family Phasmatidae; genus Medauroidea; species Medauroidea extradentata. The sequence continues at coordinate 21,322 of PNEQ01096045.1, forward strand.
GATAGGAGAGGAAGCGATGCACGCGGGTCGTAGGAGTATGAATGTCACGCTTCATGTAATATGAACGCTGTCTGCATCAGAATGTCTCATATCCCGTAGTGGGAGGTATGAAGCGAGGTACTTTGAGCTCTGTCCCTCCAGGGAAACTGTCGAGCCCTCCTCTTTCGATGGCAGCGCTGCGTGGGCGAGGCCAGTAATTCTGCAAGACAACAACTGCGAACCTCTAGAAATATTGTTTCCATTTTCCAAAGGCATTTGTGCACATACATAATTTACTACAAAAACTCTGACCTTAGCGCAAAGAATTACTCTCTTTGAAAACAAAATTTTAGAAACCCTGCTTCCGTCTATTAAAGAAGTACAGTACGTAGTTGTTCGGTCATCTAAAATTGATTTTTAAAAGATAATTTTCGAATAAAAATTCGCTTGGGTAATATTTTCTCGGAAGCAAATAAACGTAATTTCAAAGTAATTTTTTCGGCATCTACGAAATGTACACCTACAATTGTAGCCGACGATTTTCCATTATTTGTCAACAAACAATCTGAAAGAATTATGACTTCAGAAAAAAACTCACGAATTTGTATACATTTTAGCTACAACTTTCTGTAGTATTACTATGGGACTGCATAAGTTGAAAAGTGAAAAAGATAATAGTGTATTTTTTCTCGAGATACAAAAACCTACACTGTTAAATATAAAAACATATATTTAATAATTTTAAATGTACTGCAGAATTCCCCTACTTACCAACATCGCCACAAACTGGTAAGAACTCGCTGATTTTCTAATACGCTTTAAAAAATTACGCTACTGGATCTATCAACAAAGTTTTTATTCTGACTTGTTGCATTTTTCACATTCCACTGACTGCCGTTAATTCGATCAACTATATGTTTATGATTATCTAGTGGACTTAAACATGTACGTTAATAAAATTACACAATATTAGGTTCGTGTTAGAGATTCCTAACCTTTACGTTTACATTCCGATTTGTAAAATTAAAGAAATTCCATTGGCAAACATGAGGCTCAAAATATCTAGTTTTGACTAATTATTTTTTTCTGCTCACATTTTCCTGTAAGATAGATTAAATTAATTTAAGTTTTTATGAAACATGTGGAACAGAGGTAGGCTGTACGGGAGCAATGACATGGAATCATACATTCTCTTCAGAACATGTATATTGTAACAAGAATGAGATTGTTACCATTGTGCCACATGCACGTCAGAAAATTATTCCTTCTAGGATGTTATATAGAACACATTGTTTGCTGATCCAGAACACTGTGTAACAACTTTTTTTTGTAGCCAAACAAACGTTCTCCTATCTTTGCTTGATTTTCACTTCTGTATGTCAGTTCTGGGAAGTGCTGCGTCATCAAGGATGTCTACTTGTGGAAGTTCAGTCACACTGACCTTGTTAAGATGTGTCCAGTCATTAGGATGGCTAATTTGCGTGTGGTATATTTTCATCACTTTCTCATCCAGCAAAATCACTGTCAATTTCACTTTTTGGAACCTGGAACCAAGAATTTTTTATCTAACATGTCAATCTTCTTCTCGTGAACAAGACAAGATAAGGACACATTGCAAGACTTTGAGTGTTTCTATTACGTCCTGGGCAAGAGTCGCTGTGCAGAACAATAGGACAGTATGTTTGATTTCTTCAGAATGGCTCAAAATTGTTCAGCACTCACTGGATTGAATTTCCCTGGTCTCTCTTCTAGCCATCGAGTCATACAATAAAATGCGCGCTGTTCGGTCATTGTTCATGTTAGGCAATGTCAAATTAAATACAAGCAATTATTTTTGTAAAATGCCACACTAATTGCAAGGAACAAGTTGAAAGGGATTGATGAAGGCCGGATTATAGTACTTTAAAGCTTGTATCCGTCTTCGGCAACTTTTTGTCTATAATTTTTAACGTGATAAGCGAGTTCTGCTAAAGTGTGGTGCCTCCTATACTGTTGGTTTAATATTTCTTTTCACCATCTGCTGCATGCATTACTTAAACTTCAGTTCGTCACACGAGCGAATTATATCTTTCTTTGGGCTCTTTACTGCAGTATTTTACTTGTGAAAACATTTTGGAAAATATTTTGTAGTTAACTGGCCTGCCTTTGACTTCACAATATTTGTGTATATGTCACATATAATTGAATTTGGAAGCAGATGCTTCTTGCTACTTTCATTTCGACAATAGTGACCAGCAGCATAATTTATGGCCTTATGAAAACTACTACCACAATATTGTCAGTTTAATGCAAAAATTAAAGTACAAATCTACCTTCAGATATATGTAATCTTTCTCATTTTTACTATTATAAGCGTCTTGGCTGTAACGTGCTTCTAAACTTCAAAGACCAAATTTTAAAGTGAAAAACCATGTGATATGTTTCCAGTTCAGGCTTGCGAACTTTCTAACGATGAACATTAGTTTACATAAAAAAAAGTTAAATGTTATTGTCCTGGAACATAGTTTTTTTTTCAAATTCGAATAAATGTTACACTTTTGAAAATATAAATATTTAATTGTTTTTTGTTTCTAAACTACTTCCAATAGGAATAATTTAGCACTGTTGTGTCAACATTTGTGAAGATAATTTTTTAAATTCCATTCTAAATTTTTTCCGACAAATACAATCTAGTAAACCTTAAGTTATATAGAAGCAAATATTAATTTAAAATATCATGTATTAACTTAAGCAGCGCATGGAATTGCAAGAAAAACATTAATACAAATCTCCAAAATCGAAGCTATATTATTATAGCAATGGACGAAGTTAATTTCGTTATAATTAATTACTTTCCCATGCACGATGTAAATGGTTCTACAGCATGCTACGAAATTTCATAATATGTTCAGGAATAGTTTTCCTCTATGAACTATGCGTAAAATTACAAATTTAAATTATGTTTATTAATTAACGTAATACAGCCTAACAACAGTGAAGGCTGAGGGTTGATCCATATATTACACTCTGTTTGGAGTTCCACTACTTTAAGTCGCGGCAACGCCGCATGTTGTGTCCAGTAGTTACCAGAACGGTTTCACACTCGCCTCGACCCCATCTACCTATTGTTTACCGCCTCAGCGGAAAGCGTCTTGCCATTGGCAGGTCTTGCAGGGCGGAGTAAAGTTCTTTCCCAAAACGGCCGTACTAAGTAATCATTTCACTTCCGTCTGAGACAGTAGAATATGTGTTATTTTTGAACAGAAAAAATAGTTCAGCTAAGCCAAACAAACAATAACGGAAATCAAGTACAATGAATGAAAACTCAGAATATTTATACATATTTATTAATAATCAGGCACTATGATTTAGTAAATAAAATCAATAGTCCTCTTATTAAAGAACTTGAATGGACCTGATCATCTAAGCATTCATAACATACAACCAGGGAGGTGCTTACAAGTAGCGGCCACAGACGTCGGCTGTGACTGGCTGCAGCAGGGGCGAAGCTGGAGATTTCTACAATGACCAGTTGCCCAGATGACACTTTGAGAAGGCAGACTGTCTACAAATCGACCTCCATAAAATATTCCAGTAATTATGACACTACTCTCTTCCTAAGAAACTGCTTGCATGTAAGTAAATAAACCACTGAGTCCGTTCTTTAAATTATTTTTATATTCCTTTGAAGCCGCTTTAAAATAGTCGTATTTGCAAATCGTAATACGTGATGCCAGTTTATCAGCCTAATAACGCCAACAATTTACTAGACAGCTGAAAACTTGTTTCGCAGAAAGTAAGCTTGGCTGAATCGTAGGCTCTAGGAAAAACTGACTAAATATTCTAAAACTCATTAACGTGTTTTTTCGCTTGAGTGCGCCCAGAGCTCAACTCTCATTTCAGACATTCTCTTCCTCAGGCAGGCGATTCCCTGGGCGAACGGCATGCATATTCAGCGAGGTAGTTAACGGCTCGGAGGTAAATACGTAGAAACCAGCAGCAAGCAAACTTTCGGAAATCAGTCTCTGGACAAGCGAACTTCAGCCCTTCCTGCTGTGTAGTTCTAACAACTCGCTAACTTCCTCTGCTCCTACTTCTCTTGATGTAACTGCAGATTGTACACAAACGTTATTATCGTTTACATGCTGCTCAGTAACTTCAAGGAGTTTCTCAATTGATAATATAAGGGGGGAATCCAAGTTTGTTAACATAAGTGTAAATAACTGTAAAATAATGGAAAAAATATTTATTTAATTTAAGAAACCTTACACTGACTACAGTAACGGGAAATTGGAAGACAAAGAAGACCCACTGACCAGGTTCAGCATCAACGCGAAATATGTAAATTAGACCTGGAAACATAACTGTGAACTTTGAACCAATCTTCGTCTATAAATTTGGACGTTCAACTTGTAAGACGTTAACGAATACCTTCACCGTGCCTTGATAACAGTAGATAGTATTTTTTTTTTTTCGTTTTAGCTTATGCTTTTATTACACAATAATATTAACTAAATAATATATTTTGGATATATACAGTAGACACTAAAACTTTTTAAATCACAGTGTTTGAAACCTAGGCGATGACAGAGGATCACAATGATGCTTGTCAGCATGGTCATTAACTTAAAATCATTGCTTTCAGGAATGAGAAACTATTATGATGTAGTTAGTCTATGGGTTTTATTCATACCGTAGAGACAGGGATCACGACAGAAAATAAAGTATTATTTCTGGCCTGTTAAGTGCAGCTAGCGGTATGCACACAGGAGCAAATTGTTACATTGGCGGAAACCATAACTAGTGCATGAGAAGCTTTAACCATCATCATACTAAGTACGTATTGCTTACTCTGGCCACAAACGATTTTTTTTCTTTGGGAATCTCGTGTAACATTACGTCGTTGGTTTGGCAAGTGAATACGTGGGAACATCGACGAAGGAGTAAGTTACGTTCATGACGAGTGTTTGTCAAATGGGACCACGATTTTTAAAAGTACACCCGCTTCACTTCATTTGTGTTTTTATATATTAGAAGCTTATTTAAATACAAAGTAAAATTCATCCTGATATTATGCAAGAACTCTCTGAATACTGTCAAAATAATAGAAAACAAAGTAGTTTTCGATTTTAATTTAACTTGGCCGTTTGGATTAAGATATTTTGTGCGTTCGAAGTGCGGAAACAGTAAGGATGATATACCACGCACATCGCGCCTCTAGACACAAGTAACTGAAATGGCGTACTGCCTTCTCGCTGATAGCTCGCCTCTACGAGATATTCAGTTGTGAGCCTATCATTTTATGACTTGCAACTGAAAATATAGTGTAGTCTATCGTACACACCTATACATTTGAAAAGATTGTGCACTAAAATCTTCATATCTGAAAAGGATCACAAAAACACCCATTTTAAGCAGCGTTGAACTAAACTTGAGATATGAATGGAAGATTTGAAACGTGCATACACACGTGTAAATTTCTCTGAATGCTATTCCTAAGCAGACATCATAAGGAAGCTGAACAGTTTTCGGATAGTCTGGCAACGACCGAAGCTCTGCACACCGTTCAGCTGCCTGCCCAGACGGCCATCTTAGAGAAGCAAAATTATTGTAAAGTTGATTTTCAGAGTAGCATTACTTCCATCGTGACTCACTTTATCTGAAAATTGAAAAGTCCGACTGCTTGACTGAGTGGTCAGAGCTCCTTGTCTACCGACAAGTGTCCCGGGTTGGACTTCCCGATTCCTGCGGAAGGCAGTGGCGAACCACCGCAGTGTCGTCCTCGCCTCAGGCTGACAACTTCACAATCAAAAATAGGAAACGGCTTAAATAAGGAAGAAGAAAAACTGAACACATATCGTCGACTTACTTTTGATAGGCTGTCACCTCGCGAAATTTCCTTATTCCGTCCTGAATCATCCTGCAATTTGAGCAGTAACTCTTAACGACTCGTGACTTTTCTGTTGCCACCGACGACCATAGAAAATAATCTGACGTCTCGGCTCAGTCCTTGTCGGTAGGACAAGTATCACGGGTTCGTATTCCGGCCGGGGAGATGCAAATTGAAAGTAACTTCCCCTGTATGTTGTGATGGTAATGGATGGCAATGTCACTCTCGCCTGAGACCGTTAATTCCCCATTTAAAAAATGGAAACAGCATCGATAAAGAAGAAGAAAAATTGAATACATATCTGCGACTTACTTTTTCTGATAAGCTATCACATCGCGAAATTAGCACATTCCGTCCTGAGTCAATCTGCAATTTGAGCAGTAACACTTACGATTCGTGACTTTCCTGTTGCCACCGACGACCAAAGATTTATTCCGTGAAGAATAGCATAACATAAATTTCTGCTAAAGCCACAAGTGATCTATAACACTTATGTTACCCCCCCCCCCACAAGCATCAAGCGTTTAATGCCCGCGGTAGGCTGCCCCACGTTATCACCGCTTGCATTATAAATCCTCTCGCATTTCTTACCACCAGCGGTGTTTAGGAAAAAAAATTCTTGCTCACGTACGTGCGACGCAGGTAAACACAATTTTTTCCCCTGGCATGCACGGTGTAATAGCTGCGTGGACAGTGCCGTAATAGCACGCGGTGAAGGGGGGGGGGATTAGGGCGATAATGCAGGGGTGTGAATTACCCCCTACCCCTTTCCAAACACATTTTTTGCTATCCCTTCTTGATAGCTGGCGCCGTATACTGGCCTGGCTCTTTGTAGAGGGCAAATGTATGCCGGACGGTCCCCCGCATACTCCGGCGTGGTAAATCACAACCCCTCCCCTCACGTTCACAACCACCAACCCCTGCACAGTTTCTCGCCTAGCGAAGCTTCCAGGCTCGTGTAGTAAACGTAGGAGGGGGTGGTGCAGGGGTCACCCATGGGCTGCTGAAATTGCCTGTTTCACATTTTAGTGTTGTTACTTTCGACTATAGCTAGGTACAGTGGAAAATTGCGAGAATATTTTCTGCCAGCAAGTTGTTCAAATCAGTGAAGCATTTTGGAACTCGTACAACTGGGCGAGTGTTATGTGGCACGATTTAGCTGTCTTCAGACGAAATCACAGACGTTTCTTCGTAACGCACCGAAATTATTATTATTAGTCGATCCCTTTACAGTTTTTTGTCTTGAAAGATTATCTGTTAAGCCTACGACAAACATTTAATATAAAACCATCAAAAATATTTTTAATACCTGTTCTTGTTTAAGTTAATAAATAACCGCAGTACCAGACAAAACAAGGGAGCAATCAACTATATTTTGGTCAACTATATTAGAGGGCGTGGTCCATTTTCTCGACGCACACCAGCAACATAACGGCACAACTGGATAGTGTTTAATTTGTTAGTAGTGCTCAGTCACGTTACTTTATTTTGTTTGTAATTGGGTTTTTAAGTCGAGTATTTGTTTCGGTCGCAAGATGTTTTTGAATAACAGGTTCACATCACTTGTTCATTGCTGCCCAAGTTAGTAAATGCATTTGAACAGTATTTTATGAGCGAGATAGTGTCATTAAATTAGTACTCGTTACGGTATAATGTGGACAGTTTTAACATGGGTGATGTTTACCCAAATAAGTAATGACCGCCGGTAGCAAAATGCTTATTATTTCTTATGACTAGAAGCAGATAAAATACATCACGCAACGAAGGGTAGCAACTGATGCAAGCTAATGCACAAAAACGAAAAACCAGTATTCTTAATTTTTTTATGTGATAGCGTTAGTTCAATAAAACTTCACATGACAAATGTATCCCAGAGGGGCGTTGTATCCCTAAAATGAAACTTTTTGCTAGGAATGTCTGAATAAATGGTAACTTTCCAAGATAACCCGCTGGCAAACGGAACGTCCAACACGTTTTCCACATGCGGGAAATCGGGACCGTCCCGGGAGGGTTTTGTCTAGGAACTCACACACCACTTCCCTCCCTCGGCGCTCCTTGCCCCTCCCTCATCAAACCTTACCTTATTCATTCCTCGGGCCGGAGGACGACAAACCATTCCTCGCTTGTCGAGCAACCAGCTCAGCCTTCATCCTGGACCTTCTACCACGAGTGGCGGCTCGTGGGTTGTTGCCAGGTAGGGCTGCAGTTGCCAAGAGCTGTACAGGTTTGTGCGCTGGTTGACTCTACAGCCACTGACACGCTGATGTGCAGGTGCCCCTTACTACTGAGTGGCCACTACAGATCTAACAGCCGGAAAATATTTCATGGTAGTTGGTCTACGGCGCGTTCATCAAGAGTGTACAGTTCTGACTATCTGCAACCCCACCTGGCAACAACCCACGAGCCGCCACTGTCTCCCACCCACATTGTTAACCTGCCAGAAGACGGGAAACACGTCGTGGTTTTCATTTATTTATTTATTACACATTTATAAATAAAACATTCTTAGTAAATAAACATATCAATTTTACTTTTATGTACATTATAGTTAGAGATCGTAAAAAATGCTTGGGTTTACTGACTTTAAAAGTACGTGGTCTACATCAATTTTCAACTTTTTTTTTTTTTTTCATATTTGTATTGGGTATTTTTTTCTTATTTCAGACGTGTATTGTGACTAGATTTTGCTCTTAGGAAATTTTTTTATCTCTCGTACTTTTTGCATAATAACTCGTAAACGTCAAAAAATTTCACTTTATGGTTTTATTCGGTATGCCCGTAAAACCAACTGGCACACCAAAGTGAAAAAAAAATACAGTGATTAAGAATGTTATGTGCTACAACGTATTCTATATTTTAAAAAATATACGTTTTTGTACTAAAATTTGGTTAAATTTAAAATTAAAATCTAAGAAATTCAATTTTTTAGGGCATTTTATTTTGTTTTATTTTATTTTTTGTTTTTATATAGAAGACTTTCATTCTAGCCTACAACATCGTTATTCACTGTAAATTTAGTTCATTTCGGTATGTCGATTGGGTTTAGTGGCGTACATAAACCCGTAAAATACAAACTTTAGACGTTTACGAACCTTTAAGCAATAACTATGAGACAAAAAATGTCATAAGAACAAAATTAAGAAACAACTTATGTACAAAATAAGAAGAAATATTTGGTACAAGTATAAAAATAAGAATAAGACGTTGAAAGTTGATGTAGACTGCGCCCTAAAGTTTCAAGAATACCTGTTTACTGAAGCACACAACAATTGTTCATTGCCGGCTCGTAGACTTATCGATACGATATGAGTGAGATACCGTATAGTGTCATCTTTATTATTGGTACGGTGCTCTCTAGGAGGTGTCAAGATGTCTACAGCCAATTGCAAAAGTGATATATGAACTTACTGTTTGTTGAATACTTTAGCTTGTGTCCAAAACAAGACGCAAATTTCTTAGAAACGTAATTAAATTGTGTTTTTTCAAAACAAACACAATTGTTTTACAGTAGTAACTGATAATGTCATAAAATTTTAACGAGAATGAAACGTATCTCTTACGCACTGAGAATACTAGCAAATAACGTTAAGCGTCATGATTGTTCACTTGCCGATGGTGAAGAGCGTACTGCAAGTGATATAGAAGAAACAACGTTAACGCAAGTTTATTAAAACACATACATAATAAAAATCGCCAGCAGCATAGCTGAAAAGAGAGTGGTGCCGTTTACCGTCAAAAAAGTATGCTCTTGTGAAAAATTAGGAATGTAATTCAATGCCGATAATTGAGTCGCAGACTTAAAAGATTTACGCGCGTTTAACGTACTGAAGATTTAAAAACATGTAATAAATTTCAGTTGGAATACACACCATTAAGAAATATACAGAGAATAACTTTGAAGAGCTATTCCGAATTTTATCAAGCGACTATTAACAACGTTCCAAATTAACTAAACTGTTTCTGAAATCACTCAAGTTTCCAGTGTCCAGGTGGAACACGATCTTAGTCCGAGGATAGAAAGATGTAGGTTTGATACCCAGAAGTGTGTAAGGTTTATCCAACGTGAAAAATCACCTGCATGGCTTTCAGACAGTGTTGGCTTTGTTATTCTCTGCATGTTGCAAGAAACCAACACGACTTTTTATGTGCTACATACATATCGCTTTCTTAAAACTAAAGAGGCACTATTCGAAATTTTTTCGGATGAAAACAGAATTTTTTTATTTCTTCTCGTAGATGACGGGGATGTGCTAAGTAGCGAAATTTAATAATGTTGGATTACCCTTACTGTTTCCGCTTGTTAAAAAAGTGTAAATCCAATATATCCAAAGCTTTATGTATTAACAAGAAAATTTTGAAATGTGCTGCTGTGTTGTACTTCTGGTATAAAATACATTTTACCAAATTTGGCCATAGTTAAATATGATGTGGTGATTATAAACCTGTTGTTTAATTACTAAGAGATTAATACTTCATGCAATCAATAGCTTGAATTTAACTAAATTGGCGCATTAGTTAGGGTTCTGGATATGCAGATTCTCACTAAATATTTTACGTATTTTACTGCAGGAATATGAATTTAAAAAAACCGCTGTGACAACCAATATGTCGTGACTTTTCACAAGAGTGATTTTTTCTTTCTTCCGTTCAACATTTTTCTCTTTTCCAGTCAAAAGATCTAAAATTAACCAAACTGCCTTCAACATTTTCTCCCTTCTCCAACTCCTTTTTATTTGAGTGTTCTTTGTGAGCAAACAAAATACGCCTTTTTTACTCGACGTACGAAATGCGTTCATAGGATTTTCTCCTCAAACTGGCAGAGTGAGTCTATTTTTCTTGGTCCACTGATTGAGGGTGTGCACCGAGATGCCATATCGAAATAGAGCTATGTATTTTATTATTGTCATATTCAAAATAGCAGATATCCAATGGCCCACTTGTGCAAACTTGATCGTGATAAAGCAGCCCACACGACGCACCCACAGGCAGTATATTTTCGGAATACACCCGTGGTCACACGTGACATACATGACACGTAATGACTGTTATTATGAAGACTACAGTTGAGCCACTATTAAAATTATTTTTCATCCCAAACGTGAGACATTGTTAAAATCACCCACACGTTAACCACAAGTGTACCACAAGCATTCTTATTACACTCGGATGCCTGTGTCGCAGAGTAAATAGTAATACAGACGTTAAATGACGTGGCAGCTCTTTTGATACAGGCGAACTTCACCGCTTATTGGTTGCTGAAGGCTGTTGATACCAGCCCCGTGTGTGTTTGGCTTCTGCATGTAACTGCATGTCGTCTGTTGGCCTGGCTGCCGACTAGCAGAGCAGCTGCCTAAAGTTGATTAGCGGTAGGCTTATCCGCCATGTATTACTGGCCAGGGAAGCCATTTTGCTGGCGTGTGTGACTGAGTTGACCGTCCTACCGGCTATTTCACTTCTGTATGCCTAAATATTCTGTGCCTGTGTGTTACTTTGCTGAGTCTGCTTGTGGACCGTATACTGAAATGTGTCAATAATTTTGAACTGAGTTGCCGACATTAAAATTATTTCAGTGTTACATACGAACACATTTATTGAAGTGGCATAGTTAACAACCATTTATGCAAAAGTAGACGATCATGCAAGTATGAACGTTGAATGCTGCTGCTAACAACTGGCCAACTGAAAAAAAAAATTGTATTTGCTACTTGGGACATAATATTCATTTAATGCATTTTTCCCTACAAACCTTCAAAAGTTTCCAGTCGACATAATCTCTCTTCTCCCTCATTATGATTAGGTATCCGCCATGTTAACTTCTTTGCTAAAAACAAAGTAAAAAACTTTTTACTGTACCTTCCAATGGAACAGATTACTTTACTTGTCTCAGTAACTCATTTTTCAATAGCAATAAATTATTTTAGTGAGAAATCAGGGTTGTCTGTCATATTGAAGTGTAGACACGCATTTTGAAAACATATAGTTTTATTTTACTTAATAGTCTAGCTCTTACTTATCACATTTTACTTATATGCGTTAAGTAATCATGCTTATTGTATAACCTCTACCTTTTCCAGTAGCAAGACTTCGACACTATGATTAATCCGAAAACCATCAAAATTTTTTTATAATTCGGTTTAAATAAATATGTATAGTTAATACATTTACATGCCCGTAGATTCCTGACGAGTACTCTACTTATAAAATGGTGGACTAAGTCTGACTTACACCTCTATAGCCGGGCAACAAACATTTGGTTCAGTCATGCCGTTTCACATCGCACCGCCCCACCTTTTCTACAATGAACCCATCTGTAACGACGTACTTTGTTGTCCCCAAGAGTGACTCATATTAGAATTGGTCTGCTCGGGTAGAGAGGTGTTTCTACTTAGAGATATGATACTTGAATGTAAGGGGTAGTTGCGATGCTGCTCGCAACTCAGGATCATTGAGGCAGCCTTGCAGACTCGTTGTAAAGGATCTGGGAAGACCGAAGTGCTGGACCTGCACAATGTCTCTGTACAGTGTCTCCCTAGATCCTCACAGGAGTAAGTTACCGGACCCAGGGCTGGAAACTTTGCGCTGGCGACAATACACTGTCTCTAACTCGCTCGAGTAACTTCAGCCCACAGTCTTAAAAGCTTGGTTCACGCTATCCTCAATTCTCTTCCCAAATCCTTACTTAATTCTGTTTATAAATTTCGGCTGAAATACTACAGAATTATTTAACAAAATTCATGTGTTGTTTACACGCTACCATTGTTTACTAACATGTTTCGGTACATAAATGAGAAATATTTATCTGTGATGTTGGTTTCTAGTCCATTAAGTAAAATTGTGGAGTTCCCGAAAACTATTTCACATACAATACACGCGTGTAATTGCTAAATAAGAGAACCTATCTTGTGCTATTTAGGTTAACAAAAATCCGACAGTCGAGTATTCAGTAGGAAACTATTTTATTTATATTAAAAGCATATTGGCAACCCTACTTGCCTACTTCGCATACACGGAGGCTGGAACTGTGCATTACGCACGTGCGTCAACATATACTATAATGGGGAATATGACAGGTTCTATTTGTAAAATGAAGTACGGTATTCTGGCTGAAACAAGCGTACTACCCGTTCCCTTTATCATAGAGCTACTTGTACTGAATTAGGTACGGAATTTGGTACTGCATTATTGACAGTGTGTGACGGGCTTTAGAAGTACACGTCTGGACGTTAGCCGATCTACTAACACTTTCGAGTTTGTGCAGTAGGAGCCTCTACTTGTATCACTGATACAGTGAAAAATATGAACTATTGCACGCGCCCCACGGTTTTTGTTTTAAATCTAACAAGTATTTTAATAGTCAATAAAAAGTCACAATAACAATTTTTCAAGAATATCAGTATGACGTTAGGAATTTGTTTGGGGTTATAAATCTGTATCGTGTAAGTAGAACTTATTTTATACTTTTTAGTTAGTTTTAAGAACATTCTATATTAATTTTTTTGTGTGAACCATTACTTATTACCAAATAACTGAATTTAGTTTGTAGTCAAAAAAAAAGTGACCCGTGAAATTTTCTGTTCTCGATTGACAACAGTTACTAGCGCCAAACTGGCGTGCAAGGTTTCCGCTGTAGTACGTTTATAGATTTCCTCTTTACTAATCAGAGCAATGAAAAGTACTTACTTCAGACTATAAACGGTCAACAATGGCCATAGTTGCTTGGTCGGAAAATTATTCAAACTTCTTGCTCGTTTTCACTATGGCAATAGATAATAGTAAGGAGTATAGAAAGAACAGCTAATAACATTGGCAGTGTAATAAAATTGTTGGTGACTAAGAGTAGCTGTCGTCGTGAAAATTCACTCGAAAGTTGGCGTATGAAACAAGAATAACATTAATTTTGATTGCTTTTGCCAATTGTTGGGGTTTACAAACTTGATCTTATTGTTATGAACCATCTAAGCTAAACGGGGTTACGTTTTTCACGAATTATGGTTTTAGTTTCGGAGTCACAGCAGACTAAAAAATCAGTTTTTTGCCATTTTGAGAGGCCTGAAAGTCGTATTACTAACAAGCATGTTAAATTTTTAAAACATAGCAGCATTGTTTCACGCGTGTGTTCTTTCCCATGTGTCAAACGTGGAAATTTGAAACCAGCGAAGACTTGTGACCACGCTTATGTATTTATTACCTAATGTAGATTTGAGCAATAGTCGTTGTGAGATTATCGTTTTCAAGATTTAGCTTGCGGATTCGTTTAAGAGGACATTCGATTTTAAACTCTTGTACAAGTTAATTATTTCGCGACTGGATCACTCTTACTGAAACACTTACTTGAGTACTGTGAACCAATAGCAGGCCTGCATGATAATACATGCTACCTGGTCAGATGTACAACTAGCCACTCACTGGACCAGCAGCCAATAGATGAGTAGCTGAGGATAGAGTAAATACAGGATTGTGAAGTCCAGCATGCAGCTCGTTGAACAAGTGGAATTTCCTGGTCTCTACTAGCAACAGTTAATATTTTTATTTTCATTGATGCTGTGTTCCAGCTGGTACTTTTTGCTAACAAAATGGTCATGTGATCCGATTTTGCGCATTGTATCCCTGACTTTTTTTATGCGTTTTGTGTTTCGTAAACCACCGAAGGTTACAAAGGACTAACTACCAAATCCAACACCCCAAATAGCCGCCATATTGAAATGAGCAGTGAAATAGTATATCCTATAGTGTTTTTTTAACTTTATTACACTTTGTAAAACTATTTGTTAACTTCTTTGAAACTATTTGTTTAACATTCGAAATTTAGGCCTACCGTCCGAAACCATACCGTCATGACACACATCAATAAAAAAAAACATTCTCCAGTTTCGACAATAGAGAACACCAGGCGGCAGCGCAAGTTGCCAATAACTAGTCACGGTATTACAACTGGACGCTTATAAAAACAAACGAAAAACCCTAAATACCGTCTGCAAAGTGAGTTGAAACACAATCTGATTAGGAAAATGGTTACGTGAATCCTGGACCTGCACATATTTAATGTTTTCAGACCATAACATGTGTGTGAATTAATAAAAATAGCTATTTCAGCCAAGTTAGATTTGTTTCATGACAGCGTTACTAAGAATGAAGAAGTATTAGCCGCAAAAGCCAACAATGTGGCGGCACTACTGGCCAGCAGTGTGAAGGGAAGTTTCTCGTCAATCAGTAGGGCCCCCTGATATTCATGAAAGTATATCGGCACCAATTGCTTCAATGCTTTATGTGCACATCTGCAGCTCAAATTCATGGTTATTGACAGCATGTGTCTATGCAGAGACCTTGCTTATTTAACTGTGTCAGTTAGGATGAGGTCTCTGATCGTGATACTGTAGAAGGTGATTGCAACTATTACCGGTAACTACATACCAAATGAGTCCTATTTGTTGAGAAGGTAGGCAATGTCAACTGTAGTGTTCAACAGTAACATTATCTAGCCCGTGCCACATGCGCTTTTAAATTATGATACCTGTCATACAGTAACGGTCCGTTTTCGTACCAATGTTCATAAGACTTTTTGTTCCTCTAGATTTGAGGATTGTTGCCCCAAAATACTGACTACAATTTTTCGAAGGAATAGCCGGTATTCTGATCAATAATTTCTAGTGTAACAATACCGGAAAAGAAAAATTAATATGCAAGGCAAGAGGTTTATAATGTTAGAACATGTATTTTTTACTGATGATCCTTTAGGGTAGAAGTCTTCAAAATTGCGCCGTACTGTACATCACAGTGTTAGGTTAGCTGCAGTGCCATAGCAGTAGGCCCGCACAATTTACTACACCGTGTGGCATGACAGATATTTCCTTCCCTTTGCCCTTCGCTTGGGTGCACATCATACGTCACGTTGCTTCCAGCACATGCACAGTGAAACAACTGCGCCAGGCCTGGAGGTGAAACGCTGCACGCGATAACCTCCAGGCAGAGGTACGATGCGGTTTAGCTATAATGGGGCGGTTCAACCAAAACTTTAATAGCTTCAATAGTTGTCATTTTTATGACATGTATGGTTTGTGTTCTAGACAAACATTGTGCATTTTTTTTTACTGCAATGAAAAGTTTTTAGCGTCCATAGCCTTTGTATAATGGCATGTCAAAGTCTAAATTTGCATAAACCGGTTTTATGTTAGGAAGGGAAACCAACAGACTTAACGAAATGAAATAATTTACCCTGAAGGACAGTGTCAAGGATATATAACACCACGTGTATTATTTTTGTTTTAAAAAAATACAGAGTTAACTTCTCTTCAAAGGTCTTCTAATTATCGTTCTTCGAAAACGTGACAGACAATGATGATGGCCGGTGATATTTCTCTAGGCACTCTATTATAAATTAACTCTGTATCCTGCTGATATTAGCTAAGAAGCGAAAAACACGGGAGCACAAAATAAGTGATTCCTTACTCCCATGTTAAACAACGAGAACCTTATTTTCGGTGAAGATATCTGAAGTAGGCTACAATTCCCTCCTCCCTAATACCAACACCAGAACACGTATCATGAATGATGGAAAGAGTCGTTTCATTATTGCCATCTTCATAATTTAAGTTTCACGTTATTGCATTTTGCTTTTCAACATACTAAATCACAATACTTGTTAATTGACATGCGTCAGCATAAACATATAGAATCATTTCATCGTTATTTCTTTGTACATTTATTTTTCTTTCCATCAGTTGGTCTTCAGGTAAGGGGAACTCGGAAATCTTCCGTTAAGAACATGTTTTCCTTATTTAAGTTACGAGAGTTACGAGCGCCTGCAGCAAACTGTCTTGTCTGTGATCGCTGGTACACAGGAAATTTGATAAAAAGACGAGCAAGTAATTGTGATAACCTTTTAATAATTTTGAGGTTTATACGTATTACCGTTCACCACTACCGTAGTCTGTAATCTTCCAAGAAATATTATAGTATGTTATGTGGTTTTCTTCAATTTATTTTTCAAAGTGAGTGAGGTGGTGCAAGGGCAAAACTTTCTGAACTCGCATACTGTAGTATATGGAGTCGATTCCCGATATACCTACCCAGATGTAGGTTTTCCGTGGTTTTACGGAATCACTCAACTGAATGTGGAGTGGATTATTAAATTGAAACTATCGCCGCTATCTTGTATTGAAGTACTTTATATTGCCTATTAAAATTTGCACAATTGTCATGAGAGTAACTTATTATCCGTGAAATGAATTTCGAACCAACTTGTTTAAATGTCTGACGTGCATATCTGCAACTAAGCTTCATGGTGAGTAACTGGATGTTTCAACTCTCGTTATCTTGAGGGTCCACCCGAAAATCACACACGTCTACTGTTGCAGTAACCTTATTACTGTCGGTGCAGTCAAATGATTCACGCCTCTGCACAGATATGCTGCCAATAACCATGAAGCAGGTTTGCAGATGTGCACATGGGGCATTGAACCGAGTTGATGCACAATTCTTTCATCAAAGATCAGTGACTTCAGGCATACAACATGACACTGCAGGCATTTTTAGCAGAACATTGAAAAACCATTCCTTTAGTTAATTTGTCTTGTGGTATTGCAAAAATAGAATAAAAAAGTCACCCTGCAATCTCATATATCAAATTGCTGGGAGGATGTCATTAACCTTTTATTTATACGTTCCAGCAAGTCATGTTCTTCTCACTATTGTAGCCCAAAATACTGCTCCAACTAACCAAACTGGTCGATAAAATAAAACAGTAGAAACAACCCACGTATCATTTTAATACGTCAGGAGAGCTTAAACCAAACCACATGCACCTAACTCGCCATAAGCCAAAATAAAAGTCCCAATTCACAGAAGTTATTCACATAAAAGGTCGTTTACTTACACAGCATGCAAACTGTGGAATGACTGGCCGCCAGGAATAAATCACTATCGAAAGAAAAATAAGTCCAGTGAGTAAAGTTAAAAATTTTGAAACAAGCATCAAGTTTCGAAAATTCTTAAATAAAAGTAATATTTTGAAAAACGGTTTTTTTAATAGGCAGTGAATTTTTATCCTGCAGAGATGGTGCTACAGGATGTGTTAAAGTTGCACATATTTGCTATTGGTTTTTTGGCATAATTATATTCTATTACCATATAACCATATTTTTAACTATGTGAAATTTTATGTCTTGTATTTAAAGGAGTATTTGTTATTAGGTGAAGCATAAAAAAGGTTGTCAGGCTTGTCTTTAGATTAGTTACTAGAGTTCATATTTTCCGTTAAGAATTTAGATTTAGATGTAAGAAACCATTTGTTACATTAGTTTTTATTACCTTTTTGTAAGTTATTAATTTCTTATTCAATTGATGTAGTCATTTAACACGCATTTGTTGCAAACCGGTTCCGAGTTGAACATTACGTGGGTAAATAAATAAATTAATAGGTAAATAAATAAAAATAAACTAAACAATACTCGTTATCGCAGTCATATTTTGGTTTACCGGACAATATAATTTTTAAAATAAAATAAATTAATCTGTATTTTTTGTTTGGTTATACAAAGTGTATGATTTAGTTGTTCTATGACTGACAAAACAATAAGTTTCCTTTTTGTATTATAAAAAATTATCGTGACCGAGACTGAAGGATAGGAGTCACTAACTACAGCTAGTATGAGCGTTATCAATTTATAATTTACGATTGTTTTCATGATGTACATACATTTCTGAAATTTATGTTGTTGTAATTTTAGTTTTCTGATAGAATCGTTCAATATTTTGTAATTATTTATGGTAATTATTAAAAAAAAATTTTTTTAATTACGCTCAGTAGCCTACTTATTACCATAGAAATAGTAAAAGAGAAGTTATATTTCCAAATCCACACACACACACATATTATATATCATTAGCTTCCGCTTGTTACCAAGTGTAGTCTTTCAACTAGACATCATTAGTACATTCAACAAACTTAGGTTTATTGCGTATTAAATTTTTATTTAAAAAGAAACATTTTTATAGTTTCTCTAGTACAAATATTTAGACAATTTGACTTCGCCCAAAAAATTATTAGATTTGCATTTTTTAGTGAAACTGTAATAAAGGAACACATATTTATTTCCCTGAATGTTTACAGCTATCTAGGGTTGTTCTACATTATACATTTACGTATTTATGCGTTAGGTTTAACTGATGTATGATAAAATATGTACACATTATTTATTATACTAAATTCAGTCAAACAGTGGCACGTGGATAGTAAAAATAGTGACTTCTTTAAAGCAGCGTAATTGCTTAACAATGCTGCTAATATTCCTCTCTCTGTTAATGATTTGCTGTTACGCACATTAATTGTATGAGTTTCCACTTGGTAGCGAAGAGTTGTTGCGTTCGTTCAAATTCATGAAGAGTTGCTGCGAAATAAAATCACGTTGAAACAATTACTGCCAGTAATATAATTGCTGTTGAGTCAATTATAAATGCGTGTGACATAAATGGATCTGTCAGTCCCTTGTTAAGCTTTTTGAGAAAATATTATTTTCTACGGCAGTAATTGAGTAGATTTTTTACGTAAAAAATTACACTGCACAACTCAACGATCAGCTGAAAGTAACAGTTATTTGCACAAATATATCCCACCGCAACCGTACTATAAATAATGAAACTCAATACACTTAATTAGTTGGCAATTTTCATTGCTCTGCACCGGATGTTGAACGTTTACAGAGTGCTATGTTATACATGTTCACATAATTCAATTTCCACACAAACTAAATAAATGTGGAAAAAAGGTTTTTATTTGTAAACAAACAGTTAAAAAACCTCAATATTTCAGTTAACAAGCTGTCATTACATATTATGAATTCCATAATATTTACTAATCAATAAATCTAATTGAATTCCTTTCAGTAATTACTAATAGTTGGCAAAAAAAACATGTAGGCTATTCTTGAAATTCGACCATCCAGAAAAAAATCTGAAATAAATTGTAGTTTTCCACTTTATATGTCTATTATAAAAACCAATACCAGCATACTTAACCAAATTTAGAGCATATAGCTTCGGAAGAAAAATCCTCTCATTTTAAAATAACGCCGTGCACTTCTATTTAAGTAGTGATTCGTCCTGTAGTATTGTATCATTCATTTCGTTCGTACTATTACAAAACAAAATAGTCACACATTCAAGGTAGGAAACAATACATTCAAATTAACGAATTTATTTTAGTTAATTTTTAATAACGAACAGTCTGTTATCTATTAGTAAAATGAATCACTGTCAGGCCGGGTATTCTTCACATTGTCAGCACTGCCATTGACCTAAGTTATATAACTTCATTAAAAAAACTTTTGATAGTACAAATAAAGTTGTTTATTACACTTATAATTTTTATAACCTCTAAATAATGTTTTTGGGGAAAAGTATGTCACGTGAAGTGCGGTAGACACTCTCTTACCATCAGTTACAAAAAAAAAAAATATATATATATATATATATGTGTGTGTGTGTGTATGTGTGTGTGTGTGTATGTGTGTGTGTGTGTATATATATATATATGTATCGCAACGGAGAATTTATCGTTAATTTAGGCAGACATATATTATGTTACATAATAACTGTATAAGTATTCCATGAAATCACTACATTTGTGCAAATAACTGGATAAATTGGGAGTATATCTTAAAAAGTGTATTTCCTATAAAAATTACACCTTCGTATTCGTCTTTTCCTTTCTTTGTTGTGTAATATTGATTTTTTTAAATCACTAGAGATTACTAAAGTTAGGTACACAATTTTTTACCAGGATAGATAATTTAATGTAAGGTTACATGTAAAAAGGGTCTATTTCTTTCCATGTAAACTAATTGAAAACAGGTGTGCCTGAGTCAACATTTAAACGGGCTTGCATTAAAAATGTAAATTTCGCCAGTGACGTGAAAGCAGTATTGTTTCTCATGCAGAGCGTATCGCGGAAATCAAGGCGTGTTTGTTCACGTCACCATAAATAATCATCGAGCGTGTAACGTAAAAAAATATAATTTGGATATGATTGATTGCTGAGCTCTGTTCGACAGTTGCGACCTAAGCAAAGCTATCAGATCACTAGATAATGGCTATATCGACAACCAGTTATGTTGTCAGTAGTAATGAAAAGTTTGGAGTGGTTGATACAGGTGCTCAATTAGCCAATGACTTGTAATTTCGTAAATAGCTTAACAAATCTAAACTTGATCATTAAAAAATGTTGTCATAGATGTATATAAAATTCCGCAAAAATCATAATTATATAAGTATTTATGCTGAGGTATAGATGAATACTAAATACGTTACCTGATTCCAAAGCATTCTACTAACAGCAATACGTGTAGGCCTAACCCTACGTGTGTACATAATGTAATAAACTATATCGGTAAATGGAGTGTATGATCATTATATATGTAACTATGAGGGTGTGTATGTACACTCAAGTTGTGTATGAAACAGAGCTTACAAAAATTATTTGTGTTATACAATATATTGTATTGATGAAATTACGCAATTTCCTTCCGAATGCTGCAGAGATTGCTCAAACAACTTTCCAAAGCAACATGCACTTCAACTTGCCCAGTAGGAACATTTTTATTGATACCCAAATTATTTAAGTTAGATGTATGACTATCTTCGTAAAGCGACTCACTGCCGCATCTTTTCCCAGTGCTTTACTAGTTGCGGCTGGAAACTGAGAATTCATTTTAAACATAAATATAAATAAATACGTACTTAAATAATATTTATATGTTAGTATTTATTTATTATACACCTTACACGGCTATAAGATTTTCCATTTATTTAAACTATCTTATATTTTCAGTGATATCCACTACTATTATTTACTTTACTTGATCCTCCAAACGAGTTCACATCTTGAAATTTGTCGTGGACTCATGTTTCATAAGTATCATATTGACTCATTGAGGAGGTAAAGGCAGGCGCCATATTGAAATTAGACACTGCATTTTTATGTATTTAGTATTTCCAATTTTTTCTACGCACATTATCCTTGAGCATAATATATTTCGTAAAAACAATCCTTGAATTTTTAAAACCCCACAGCTTTAGCTCCGCCAAATTGAGTTTCGTTCACAGCCTTCAGGATTGTGAGCCCGATCTCGTCTCACGGTCCTCCCTCTGTGGCAGTAATATCGGCGTCCCTGGGCAGCGTCACGGCTTCGGGCGACGCCAAGGAACACGTCCGTCTCTCCGGCGATCCACAAAGAACTCTCCCTACATAGCTAGCTAAACTGTCTTACTTACACTGTTAAAAATGTCCGTAAATTCACATAAATATTTACAGAAAAGTACTTTAATTTTACGGAAGTGGCTTCCGTAATATTTTGTTTACGGAAATTTGTCCGTATTGCCAGTTTACGGATTTTTGACCGCAACTTTCCATAAATTCATGAAAATATGTTTCTAAAATTTTAAAGCATATTTTACTGTGTTTCTTAAAAAAAGTGGTATTAATAATCACTATGAATCTTGGATGTCAAATACAAAAGTTGTATCTTATAAAGTTTATATCTTATCACTGCATGGAACTCGTATACTAATAACTTGTCATTGTGGTGCAATGGTTGCCGACCCCCCGTGGCTCAGTTGGTTGAGAGGCTGGCTTTGGTGCAGGGGGTTCTGGGTTCGATTCCCAGGTCTGGGTGGGTGTAAATTTGTGTTTGTCCATTTGGGTCTCAAAAATTGTCACTATGCAAATTGCCACACGAAAAGTACTGAGGTCACTCGAATTACGTCACATTAAAGGGGGGAATGGTTGATGCAGTGGTCATGCGGAAGCTTCCGCATCGCTGCTGCACCAAACATTTTAATTAAAAATAAAAATAAATGGTTACAGTTTCTGCATGTCAACAATAAGGTCGTGGGTTCAAATCCCAGCAACTGCGAAACATTTTTTAGGTTACTATATAGTGCATCAGAATCTCGATAACACATACCTAATAAGAAAATGTAGTATTTCTAGAATATGGAAGGCTAGTAAATTACAGAAATTAAAAATCTTTTTGCGGAAAATGGATTGTCCGTTATTTTACGGAGGGTTCCGTTATCAAGAAAAACTTAGTGTCCGTTATTTTACGAAGATTTTTGGATAATTTTTGCCAGTACTTTTCCGTAATTTCACGGAAATTTTTTCTAACAGTGTAGTCAGGCTTCGCGCTCCTCTATGGCACATGGAATACACTTCTTATACCACAGAATAATATACACATCCTTCCCTGCACTTAAAGTCTATACATAAAATATCATACTTAAATATACATCAACATTAATTCAGCTCATACAACTAACAAATAAATAATAAATACATGTTTTTAAGATATTAATATCTGCAATATATACATGTCAAATGTATATATTACACTCTTTATGTATAGCATGTAGACACCTGGAGAATTCACGGATTCACTGACGCGCAGGCTAGCATCCAACAATGTATGTTGACTGGAACATACAACACCTGCTCATAGAATGGTCGCTGACACAGTTATGCCACATTATTGGGCCTGCACTTAGATGCTTCTTTATAATTGGCTGAACTAGATCCAGGAGGGTCCAATTTGTCTATGTCCAATTTGCGAAAGTGACACAAACTTACATTTGTTTGAATTTTATCTTGTACCAAAAAAAAGTGAATTTTTCGCGTCTCTAATAATAAGTGACACAGTGGGTTAGATTACTAGTTCTGCTTAAATATATTTAAAAATATTTCTATGACCTTGATAAATTTTTAAAAAATTATTACGTTAAAAATATAGCAGCCACTCAGATCATACGTGCTCTTTGCATTATGAGGGACAATCGAATCCAAGTTTAACATGTTCGGCATATGTTAGTTAAAAGTCCATTCCTTGACTTGTAAAGCGAGAGAGAGAGAGAGAGAGAGAGAGAGAGAGAGAAAGAAAGACAGAAAGTGTATATGAAGAAATTTAAAAAAAGAAAATTTGTAGAACGATACTAACCTAGAAAATCTTTGTAATGGTAAGAACCACATGTTAAAATATGTATAATTATAGTTCTTTCAATATTAAAATACTATCATAGGTCAAAATCATAGTAAAATTTCAACTATTGTAATTTATAACTGTATTTTAGACGTGCCTAATGACTCTTGATAGAGTCAAATACCATGAAAACAGATGACATACTGGCGATTTAAGTAGACAGTTCTAGGAAAGTATTTTTGTCTTAAAATGCTCTCATTTCTTGCTATGTCATTTCTAATCTGAAAAATTGAAATGTTTTTGTTCGTTCGTAAACAGAATGCGAACTATTTAACGCCTTTCGCTGTAATAGTTTCACAAATATCTAACATAGAATGTAAGAAATATGTCCGTATATTGTCTGCGTGTATAGAAGTCAAATGTCGGTTCAAAATGTCAGGTATGAGAATTTTACTTGTTTACTTTTGTATACGAAATGCGAACAGTGGAGATTAAAAATATTACAATAAAAGTTCAATTAGTACGTGCAGTACTCGAGAAAATTTATAAGACAGAGAGATACCACGACCATCGTCTAGCTTGGTTTCATTAAACTTCTCAACAGAGTGAAAGAGAAAATGTGATACTAAGACGATAAAGTATTTGAGGTAGAAAGAGTCAAAACGCAATCTGCGAATCTAAACGAGAAACTCATGGAAAGCTTCATACATATACAATGCACATGGGAATTTCACTGTAATAATACATTAGCGTTTACATGTTTACAAGGTGTGTAAGTGTGGAATATCTAATGTGTGTGTTGTACTATTTAGTTTTAAATTAAAACCCATACGAAAGTGCTTGGAAGGAAATCGGCAATATTTAGGCATACATAATTATACACGCATATAAAATACATATTAATATATAATGACAAGAAATTAATCGCATTATATATAATTAACTTCCCTACTCACTCATTCACTCACTCATCAAAGCACAGCCCAAACAGTTGGGCTTATAGACGTGAAATTTTAAAGGTGGTTTCCCCTTACCCCGTAGGCACCCACTAAGAAGGGACTGACTTTTCTGAATTCAAATATTAAGGGTGTGAAAAGGGATGAAATGTTTTTTCAATGAATCCTTGATATCACTTGAGTCTTTTGAGATATAGAAGTGGATTTTGATGCAAAATGAATGTTCCACATATCCTTAAAAATTGTTTTACGATTTTTTTAAAATCAACCTTCAAGAGCGTTTAAAAGTAAAACATTGATTAAATTAATCCTCTGTATCTCTAAAATCTGTTGAGACATTGAGATTATTTTTTAATAGGAATGAAGCTTGCGTAAATATATGTAAATCTATTTTATGATGTCTCAAAATTCCACAATTTAGGGGATGGAAAGGTGTAAAATGTTCCAGGAATTGCGAAAAGTAGCTATGACCACGGATAAATAATTTAAAAGTTTTTACTTTTTTGCTGTCCAATTGATACGTATCTCCCTTTGGACACGGGCCTGTATATTGACAATTAATTTCTTAAGAATTCTGGCTATCTATCTTGGCGTATTTGTTTAAGACACTGTTATAGGTTTTGGGTTCGAATCACGTGCAAAACAAGGTGACGGGGAGATACTGTTAGATTAGGTTTACTTTATATACGCACATACAAGTGGAGGACGTAGAAGAATTAATTTTATGTTTGAAATATGAAACATTTAAGGGTTACTTTTCATTGTGGCTAGGTATCCTCTAAGGAGTAAAATGGTTAAAATGTATTTTCTTGATATCTCTGATACCTCATGAACCTAGTGGGGTATCGTTATGCTTTGTGGGTGAAAAGTCGTTAAACATGTTTTGCCATATCCTCAACATATCATTAACACGATAAGCTATCGTTATAGGTTTTCCTTAAAAAAATTCGCTCGTGAAAATCCTCGGCCAGGCAGTTTGTCTCTATATGTAAAAGAGTTCCCTAACTGAATAACTTGACTGACAGACTAACATATCAAACTGCAGCCCAAACCGCTGAACCTAGAAGCATGAAATATTTTGTTTGGGTTCGCTTTAGGTCGTAGGCGAGCACTTAGAAAGGATTTTACGAAATTTGGCATCTGAAGAGTCGAAAATGGGTGAAACGTATTTTCCATGTTTCAACATAGCTCGAACCCAACAATCTAAAATCGTGACTTTTTGACTTCAATGAGTCAATCATAAAAATGCATGTTAGCTAACTTCAGGATTTTTCAAAATTCAATCTTTAAGAGGGTGAAAGACCTGAAATGTTTTTTGATCAACTATCGATATCTTATCGAACCATTCGGGATACATAATTGCTTTTTCGCTTCAAAATGATGCTTATGTGAAGACCCAAAATGTCTGTATAGGATTTTTCTAAATTCAACTACTAAGAAGTGAAAAGGAAGGGAAATGTTTTTCATGAGTAATCTGTACTGCTCGAACCCAATGGGCCTTCGTCGTATTTTTTTCTTCAATTAGATTCGTATACAAATGTCTAATACAGGACTTCAAGACGTTTAGAATTTTGTTAACTAATGGAATGAATGTATGTGACATATCTTCTAGATTATTCTTCCACAGCTAGGCGAATTTTCGTTTGCTTCAGAATAAAGTTTACGTAAAGACCCAAAATACTATTTCAGGAAGTTTTCTGAATTCGACTCCAAAGAGAAAAAAAGGTAAAATGTGTTTTCGATTCGTAATAGATATATCTCGATCTAACAGAACTTTTGGATATCAATGCGATTTTTGGTTAATATCAATGATTATTTAAATTTCTAAAATGTAGCTTACTGACTTTTCGAAAGTTGATGAAAAGTGATAAAACGGGATAAAGAGTGTTTTCAATTAGTCGTCTGTAAATGTCGAACCCCACGGACTATCATTATGGTTTCTATTTAAATGTGAAGCATATACAAAAACATTAATTGTATTGAGTATGTAAAGAGGTTTTTTTTCGAAATCTGAACCCTAAAGGGGGTGAAAAACCCTAGAATGTGTTTTACAATAACCTATGATTGTGCAGTTGGAACTGTCGATATATTGAGTTGCTTTTGGCTTTACGTTAATGAATATGTAAATGCCTGTAAACCGATTCGAGAACTTTTCTAAATTCGAAATCTCAAGGCCATGAAACATTGAAATATGTTTACAAATGAAACTTCGATCAAGCTTTGACTCAGTGTGTTATTACCGTGTTTTTCACCTCAATTGGAGATTTACGCAAATGTTTACCATAGATTGCAGATTTCGTGAAATTCGATCACTATATCGATGAAAAGACGTAAAATTTTTTTTCACATTCCCCATCGTATATACCTAACCAGTCGAGATATCGACATGTTATTTGCTTAAGGGCGGACTCCATCCCTTCGTAGGCAGTAGAGCTGGATAGGGATTTCAATGTTAAACTATATTCGCAATATCTCAGTCAGTTTTAAAGATATCATCTTCGAATAAGGGCCATACTGTAGAATTCGTAGCCTACAATACTGCTATTGAGCAAAATCATGCAATTTAAAGTTCTAACTGTTTTTTAAGGTGAAATTAAACTTTTAAATGCTCATAGAATGCAGGCTATTAGCTTTATCCCTTGAATCGTTCAATCGCAGTAAAGTTCGAGCTCAGCTGTTTAATAAAGTCCGCGGCGATGATGTTCTAGCTCTTAAAACAAAGGAGCTAGGCCTGATTTCGCACTTATGCGTGGTCCGACATACAACGTGTAACCCGGGCTAGTGAACATGCTGCTGAAGTGAGGGAGTGGGAGGGGGGAACGTTGCCTGCCACCTCATCTTTCCTCCACTGGCAAGCGGTCAGAGTAGCTGAAGGGGGGCAGCAAGGGGGAGCAGGTTGACTGACGTCCCTTTTGTCATGTTTAGATCCATTTATACCATACTATCCCTGTTCCTACCTTCGCGCTTGGGGTTTAGCTGGGCAATTGCTATGAAAACTGGCTAATAAAGTGTCAAGGAAATTAGTGCCCACTGGTGAGTGGGCGTAATATTTAATATGAAAGTAATTTGCTTGGCTATCAAAGTGTGTGTATACATGTATAGTGTATTTGGGGCGGGGGTACGTTGCACACACACACTTATTATTACGCATTTGAAATGTAATGTTTCTTTGTCTCAAATAATCAATAGTCCCGTATGTGTTTTAGTGAACAATATATTTTGTAAAGGGTCTACGAAGAACAGAAAACCAAAGACTTATGTTACAAAGATGTATATGTTAGGCCTAATGTTTTGTGCAAACAGACACCTAGTTCAGAGTGTAAATAATAAAGTATTAGTAAGTCAATAACTACACCTCAGGAAAGGTGATATATCCCCCCCCCCAACTAAACACCACTCATCACTATTTAAAAGCTGACTATATATTTTCCATTTTTAAGTACTGAAATAAACACAATGTCGCACCTTGAAAATCCAAATTTTTTCGGGGAAGGTTTCTCGACTCCTCTCTTTAATTATGCGGTCAAATGTTCCAAGAATTGCCCGTCTCTCAATTCACATAAATGGCAATATTTAAAAAGATATTTGATAGAATTGTGTGTAACACATAAAAACACACAAACTAGAATGATTTTATGTAAAATGTTTATTGACGATTATACCTAGTGCATAATTTTTTTATTGCAAAAATTCAGGTTTTGAAGAGTTAAAATAATTTAAAGAAACTTTAGCGACAAACATTAATTTACTCTAGAGTTTTACAAACAACTATATACAGGACTAGTGTCTAGTAATTTTAATAATGTCTTTCACAGCCAAGAATATAACCTATATTTTACATAGGTACAGCATAAAAAAGATTTAGAAAAAAAACTTGAACGATGAACACATATCATAACATACAAATGTTTTAACATAGTTGCTCTTCTACATTTTATTCACTAGAATTACAGCAGCACTTTGTGTACAAAATATGAGTCATGATAGACGAAGCTAATTGCGAGCACGACACAATCTCAGAGCATGTTTAAAGGTTAATATGAGAAACATACAAATGTTTGTAACATAGTTACTCTTCTACAATTTGTTTACTAGAAACGCAGCAACACTATGTACAAAATATCGGAGTCCTGATAGACGAAGCTCATTTCGAGCACAATACATAATCTCAGAACATGCTTTATAAACAACTTAACTTTAGATAACAAAAGAATTTGTGAATACGAACATTAGTAAGGTCTCACAATTAAATAGTTCGCAATGATTTAAGAAGTATTTACAATACCTAGACCGGTGCTTTCTTCTTCTTAATTTCTTCACGTGCCTGCAAACTACACACTAACAGTTAATTGCTAAAAAATAAATACAGTAATAACAACAGGATGTGTGAATTACGTTATGCGCACGCAAACACTTCAACGATGACATAAACATTAAAAAATTTTTTGTAATTTTTCGTGCTTCAATAAAGCCAAGTTTATAGTGTGTCTTTGTACGCACAAATATACGCATGTGCGTAATCAACTTACAAATTTTGTTTTACGCCGTCTATTTGTACACTATATTTCCTTTATTTTGCAAACATTGGCAATAAATATTCATTATATTAAATTTCCAAACAGGTAAAATTTTCTGTGCAGTTTTGTCTGCTGATCAAAATTTGGTAAGTAAATGTTTTACAAATAACTGCAACGGGGAGGGGACAGAGTTTTGCGCGTGTTTTGAATATATGAGCCTTTATTATGTGTTCAATATCACATTTATTTGTAAAGATAATACATTTTTGTATACGCAGTTTTTTAGCCACTCCGAGATTGTGTGTATGCAATATGTATCCATCTTATTTTCCGAGGCCTTTTTCATGTACTTCGTATATATGTGCATATGTCTATATGTACATATATATTTCATTGGTTTTGAAACATGTTTAAAGTGACTGTATACTCAGCACATATTTTGCATGCGTGAGAAATGTGGCAATGAAGCGGCCCGGCAGAAAACACGCGGACCTAAGAACATCAATGAAAGGACCCTCGCCGTCCGGCACAAATTATGTTATTGAAACAGCTGATAACACGGCCAACTCTGCGTGCGCACTATTCGCCTCGCGGTCCCTTCCAAGTGTCTCCCGTTTAGAGATGCACAGACGTATGTCAGCAATACACGTATGTGTACGTGTTTATACTTTTGACCAGTTATTTAACATCCCATTTCTCAAATGATCGTGGCCGCGGTGAACTAGTGGTGAGACCTTTTGGCTTCCGCCAAGGTGGCCAAGGTTCCATCCCAGGCGGGGTCGGTCATCGATTTTTCGCATGTGGAAAACGTGTCGGACGTTGCCATTGGCAGGCATTTTTTTCTCGGCGATCTCCCGCTCCCCCTACTTTTCTCATTTTGTCGCTTCTGTTAGTCAGAAAGCTGTACTCGGTATACGATATCATGCTCTCGGGTACCCTTCATAATACAATATTTATTTTGACTCAAATTAACACTAAACAAATAAAAAAATTTTTGCTAAATATTACTATCTGACATATCGTACTCAAGAGTCCAACCCATAAACTAATAAATTATCTGACGATGTGTTTTCGCACCTGCGTACAACTGTCACGAGAACTGAAATAACGCACACTTGACGGCCGGGGCATGGACTCAGCCAATGGCTCGGCATTCGGTAAGGCGAGGGAGGCGAAGGGTCGTTGTATTGTACAGTGACTAGCTTGTAAACTCCCCACACTCCACCAACTACCCCACCTCCCTTCCTTCGTTTTCAGTAGCTATTCACCCCACCTCCCCAAAGAAAACCTGTCTAGCAGGGACTCGGAGAGGCCGTTTTACACGATGGTGCTAAAAGACTTGCAGAGCCCTCATGCGACAGAGAAACACAACTGCGGCCCCGGAGCCTCCCGTTAAGGGCTTGTTCCCGAGTTATTTTCAGACTGGTGACAGTAATTCAAATATTTTTTTAACCGAAATCGTTGAAAAAATCTGAGTCAATGTGAAGTCACGCAATGCACAATATTGTGGATGCGTTTCTAAAAATAATGTACCATTCGTTAGCAAGAAAATACTTTGCTTTATTTTTGCTTATTTTCACGACAAAAACGTGGTACTTTGGGTGATGAAATCCAAAAAACAGTTCAGTACATTTATGCAAAAAGAAATCAGCTACAAATTATTATATATAAGTGTCAAAACTGTGGAGCAACTTTTCGATATTAGTGTTAGGTAGCCATAATTTTTTTTTTTTTTCGAAATCACTGCAACACTCGGTAACAAGGTCTTAAGAATAATGCTAACGTAAATAATAAAAACAATTATATCCCTTTTATACGGATAAAATAACTCAGTTACCAGAGGAAATATTTAGTGTTTTAATCATTAAAAACAGTCTATCCGAAGTAGCAAGTACAGGCATAATGAAATAATTCATACGAGAGTCAACATTCTGCAAATGAACGTTACGTACAGGTTATTGGACGTTGTCAATGTGCCGTTACTTTTAACGAACTTTCTATGGTACATATTTAGAATACATTCATCAATTGTTGTGCTCAAGGTAAATGTGTCATGATATGTGTACTAAGTACTTATAATATCTGAATACTCTCTCACATTCAATGTATATTTTGCTATAACAATATGTAAGGACAGGGACAGTTTTTAAGAGTGGCAGGGACAGACTTAGGACAGTTTTTTTTTTCCATGGGCACCTATATCTACTTAGCTTGCTGCACAGTAAGCTCAACCTGCAGCTTGGTCATCCCAGCGATTGATGGCCGAACTACTCATCTGGCGTATAAAGAGCTAGAGGAATAAAGTGTGAACACCATCCCACCCTATGCGTTGGAAACATGGCGTTGCCTCTGTTATTATGCACGCATTTCTGATGACATGAGGAACAAATAAGGTGCACTAGTCCGAACACGCTCAGACAAGCCGTTTCTGAGAAATGTTACTGTAGAAGTCTGGTAAGAACTGTACACGTCTAAATATTTCATAAAAAGAAGTATAGGAAAAGTACTTTCGATGTATGACAAAAGATATTACCATATCTACTTTTTTAACACTCGTATATATCTGTGTGGTAATTTTACAAATAATTTTGACACTGTAAGGTATGTCTGAACTTGGTAGCCTGAGTGGAAGTTAACCTAACTTAAAACAACTAGTGGAGAAAAAATAACACTCTTGAGTCAATATGATGTTCATTTTCACCATCCCACAGACGATTTTCTCCTTAAAACAGATATTTCGCAAAGAAAAGTACTCTAGATAACGCTGGAAAACAAAATGTTAAATATTATATTGGTCATAGGACGAAAAAAAAGCGACAAGACAGGTAAGGAAATAGTAATAAATGTCACAGAAGTATGTAGAATATATTTCGCGAATGTACTTAAGATGAAGTCACTAAAATACAAATAATTTGTCACCGTGATCAAGAGGTAATAAGAATAAACTACGAATATCACAACATAATTCAAACGTTAGAACGTATGTTATTACATTTTGTTCTGATATCCACGTCAAGTTGTAGAATTTATCAATACTATGAGATACTTGCAAACACGAACAGTGTTTTTCACAAGACAGTGAACAACGGTATTTTGCAGAAAATTAAAAAGAAAAAACACAGAGATACAGTCTTACCAAATTCATTCAATTTATTCATTTGCATAAAAGCTAAGTATCAAATTGTTTTAATTTGCTTTGTACTCTAACAGTGTATCGTGTATAGATACAAAATATATCATCGAGTCAGATTTCATTTACTTACATTCTGAGACACGCAGTAAGAGTTAAATATAGGCCTACCGGAATGAGAACAACATAAAAATAATTATCGTATGATGAGGATACCCCTGGGCCAGAATATCGTACCGCAGATGCAGACTTATTGCTAGACTCTTAATGCATCTGCGAAACTCAAAGGATGACATGTAATGAGGCCCTACAGTTGAAAAGCACCGAAATGAGAGGAGACTGGCAGCGGAAACGAGAGATCCCCGAGGAAACCCGTCGGCCAGTGGCATCGTCCGACACGATTCCCACATGCGAAAAACCGGGGACCGACCCCGCCAGAAATCGAACCAGGATCGCCTTTGTGGGAGGCGAGTGGTCTGACCCCTCGCCCTCTGTAGTCACTTCTTAGTTATATCTCATCGTTAAATGAATTGGTAACTAGCCTTGTAAAGTAAAAACAATTTCTTTTACTTCTGGAACAAAATTGTCGTGTACTGCAAACGTTTCTAGAAAGAGGATAGTCATCAAGTAGAGAAAAAAAAAAATTTTGGTCCAAAGATAACGAATTGCAGTTCAAAATGTCTAGGTACATAAACAGGTTTCGTGACTATTGTGGTCTTTAAGCACGTTCTTGGGCGCAAAAAAAAGTATCCTAAACAATATAAGTATTCGAATAAAAATTTAATTTCATATTATGCGAGACATACCATACATATGTGTACTTGGCAATTTATGTAATAATTAATTTACCCTTGAAATGTTCTCTTTTAAGCGCAGTAAATACTTTCTGTAATTGAAATACCGCTGTAATAAGGTGCAATTGAAGTAACGTAAAATAATCTGAGAAGAAACATGCTTTTGCAAGTGCTGTTTACTGGCTATCAAACTGCCACTGGCGCAAGTAACACTTTTAATTTTGGAAGATAATATTTATCACTTTTTAGCTCAGCAAGTATTGTAAACAGTAACTTTTCCTATTATCCGTTATCTTGAGTATTCATTGGGCAGGCGTTTAATGAAGTTCATAAAGTGCTTGGTTATCACATTTTCAAAATTTGTATTACAAGAAGAAAGTGACTAATAAATACAAAGTTTCTATCAAGAAATGCAAATTCAAAATAAAAGATTACACGCATAAATTTTATGTTATACAATGTACATTATGTTCCTTTCCTTCGTATACATATATATTTACGGTATATATACGAAACTTTAAAAATCTTGCATTTAACTGAATAATATTTGACATGACTGAAACAAGAGTTACAGGTATGGGAAAACACAAATCTTACATTTGAATAAAAGAACGTAAATTTTCCCCCAAAAATTAGTTGAAACATTGCTCAGTAACCTAATATATATATATATATTTATATATATATATATATATATATATATATATATATATATATATATATATATACATACATACACGTACAAACATGAACTTAAACATAAACTTTTTAAATGTATAGAACCCAAAAATGCGCACTTTCTGTTAGATAATAAGCAAGAATTGAATTGAAAGAACAGTAAGACAGTGTCGGTTTCGAAATTGATCGTTAAAATATCTGACACATCTTGCAGGACACGTGACCATTTATGAAGAAGCACGTGAATGTAGGTTCAGTCATGCGGTAACAGTACAACAGCGAGCAGGCCATGAGTAGACGCTGAGTACTTGTGTATACAAATATTCTTGAAGGCTAGTCCACAGTATAATGAACCCAAGAAGTTTTTTTGTGTCTTTGTACGATAATACCAACGTGATTCCGGTGCGTAGAACTGCCTGAACGTACCTGCGAGACCGGATGAATATTTAATGTAATAACACAGTGCTCTGACTAATAGTAAAATAAAAATAACAGAGTCGGTAAAGATTAGTTATGTACTCAAATAATTGAAGATTAGAGAGAGTGGAATATCGCGAAAAAATTTTACTGTTTGATGAATTTAAGTTAAGTATTTACATGTTTGATGTTCTATGTCGTTATACGCGTGCTTACATTTGTCTGAGCGAATTCGATTTCTGGTTACGACGTTACTGAACGTTCACTATACGCCTGAAAACATTTAAACCATGCCAACTGACCGACGACCAGTCATGTAAGGCGCATGATTTGGAAAATATTATGACACCCAAAATTTTAGCGATATTTTCATTCTGTGTATTGATGATCTTAAGAGTCATTGCCATGACGTTTCGGGTCTCTATGCAAGAAAATATATGTGCAGCACCCCCCAACCCAATGTTTACGTAAAAAAATTTAATAAATTACAGTTAAAAAAAAGTTGACAAATGCTGGGACGGTGCTGGTACAGGGCCACTTTGCAGTCGGTCTGTGACGTTTCTATACTTCTCGAACAAATACGATACAATGAAGTGTTTTTGTTGATTACACGCCATTGCTAGTGAATGTCGTTGAGTCGCAGAGTAGATAGATTTAGTTCCTTCTGGCACATGGATTCGGTGTGTGGTGCCCGCCCAAGTGTGGTGCCCCCCGCCATGTTGTGACGTCACGGCCCCGGCCGCCATGTTGGATGACCGTGACCTTTAACCTTGACCCTGACCTTGACCTTGAGTGTCAAATTACCAAAATTTTCCAAAATTTCGAAAATTTCAAAAAAA
>PNEQ01096046.1:0-56544 GCA_003012365.1 Medauroidea extradentata
CACTATAATGTTGCCATTGCTACCAACCGCTTCAATTAAAACCTCTATGGAAACAAAACATAAATTGCATACACTTTTTTACTATGGTCACTGCAGTTAAAGCTTCTGTAGTAAATATGCGAAACTGCCTATTCGCAAATTTACCATGGCTGAAGATGCTTTATATCACACTTTCGTAAAATTGCTATTGCCGATTCTATTGACTGTTGTTGAAATACACTTTCGTAACTTTACTGTGGTGTGCTTTGATTAACAACAATGCAATTTACATGAAAATGCCAGTATATCAAAAAATTCAGATTCGCAACTTTACCATTGGAATGACGATATATCAAATGTAAAATTGCCGACTACCCGGTAATGTGAGTATACAAATATACTAATTCCCGTAGCCAATGACGTAATGGAGAGTGTTTGGTTGATTATATGCCAGAGAAATCTTACCTGTCTTCGAATAACGGGAAATTCGCATGTCTCTAGTAATCAGTAAATATCCACTGATTAATTTTTAGAATGTCTGAGCTCCACACACGAATAAGCGAGTATTCAGTTACAACAAACTAATATTTACTTAGTTGGAATTTCTCCGTTTGGAATAAGCGAACGTACACACGAGATCACACACCCATATTTAAGGTGGAATAATTTCTTCGACAATTAGTTCCAGGGCCTCGTGTGCACGGTCTGTAGGTTTGCTTCGAGGTCAGTGATTGGCTGGTTTTAACTGTAACGTGTCTTGCCGTATTACTGTAGATAACAAACTGTAGAAGCCTTAAGCTTATCGGTACAGTCGAATGAGAAACTTCTAGCCACTGAGCCACGCTTCCAGTAACGATGACGCGAAACTGCAGGGGCGCAAGTAACGAACAGAAACAAGTTGACACACAAATATTTTCGAGGAAACCATAGGTCATTATAGTTACCAGGGAATGAGTACATATTTATATTTATTTTGTACGCGTCTACAATACGGAAGCGAAAATAAACGGCATGGTCCTACAACCTGACGTCACCTAGACGGGAAACTATATTACACCAGCTTGAAAAGTCACGATTACCGTGCAACTGAACGTTTGCACACAAACCACTGCCTTGTGTGTACAAATTACGGATTACTTTACGTACATCACGTTACGCACTTATGGATTATTTATATGTATACTTTATCGACATCGGGAGTAGTCGTACGTTAAAGGTGCTGGGGTGGTGGAGATTCTCATTTTGCCGTATTTTTATTTTGAATGTTACTGCCTGATTGCCAGGCCACCATTACTAAAGTAATGGACATTATTTTCAAATTCTTTGCTTAAATACGACGACTATCTGTCAGCAAACGATGGGAAGTTTCGCAATTTTTTCAATTACGTTTTAAAGACATAAAGCACATATGTTAATAATGATGAACTTCTGGAAACGGTGGCCTCGCTCTTCAGTTTAGCAGTAGTTTCGAAATTATTTTTTAAAATGCAAATTAATATATATATTATATATATATCATTCTGTCAGTTTTAACACTCATATATCACACTTTGTATCTTAATTTTTCTGTTGCAATACACCTAACAGATTTTTAGATTTTTGCCCCTGAAGTAGCTCATATTTTGTTGTCAAAATAAGCTGAAGTAAAGAATTTTTTTGCAAGCAAACGGTACAGTCTTAAAAAATAAACACTCTGGCAAAATTGTGTATTGAATGACTGTACACAGTCTCAAATTTTTCAGAGCATTTGGTTACAAAATGTTCAAGTTGTTTGCAATTGTTTGAAATAAATGAAAGAGCATGGCCTAAGGAAATAAAATAGGAAAAATAAATATACAAAATGCCTACGTATGTGGAAAATTTTGCTAATCACTTGGTTATATATAAATTGCTATGTCTACTTACCCGGTAGAAAAACTTCTGTGTTTAAAAATGTCACATTTCGAACGTTTCGATTTTTGAGAATGTTATATGTGATCGTCTTAGTTTTTTACTTAGCTGAGAACCATATAATTGTATGAAAAATGACGTATTTTTATTGCATACCACATATGCAAGTGTTATGCTCAACGTGACAACACTGCAGCATACAGTACTTTAATGCAGGATATCATATTTGTAGTGAGTACAGTGGCAGCAAGGTTTCTGCTCGATGTGACAACACTGGAGGATACAGTACTTTAATGCAGGATATCATATTTGTAGTGAGTACAGTGGCAGCAAGGTTTCTGATCGATGTGACAACACTGTAGCATAAAGTCTTTAATGCAGGATATCATATTTGTAGTGAGTACAGTGGCAGCAAGGTTTCTGCTCGATGTGGCAACACTGGAGCATACAGTACTTTAATGCAGGATATCATATTTGTAGTGAGTAGAGTGGCAGCGAGGTTTCTGCTCGACGTGGCAACACTGGAGCATACAGTACTTTAATGTAGGATATCATATTTGTAGTGAGTAGAGTGGTAGCGAGGTTTCTGCTCGACGTGGCAACACTGGAGCATACAGTACTTTAATGCAGGATATCATATTTGTAGTGAGTACAGTGGCAGCGAGGTTTCTGCTCGACGTGGCAACACTGGAGCATACAGTACTTTAATGTAGGATATCATATTTGTAGTGAGTACAGTGGCAGCGAGGTTTCTGCTCGACGTGGCAACACTGGAGCATACAGTACTTTAATGCAGGATATCATATTTGTAGTGAGTACAGTGGCAGCGAGGTTTCTGCGCGACGTGGCAACACTGGAGCATACAGTACTTTAATGCAGGATATCATATTTGTAGTGAGTACAGTGGCAGCGAGGTTTCTGCTCGACGTGGCAACAGTGGGGTCGGGCCGCAGCGTGTTCCGGCCCAGCGGCCAGGAAGTCCCACTTTGATCCGGCGGCGGGGTTTTTTTGTTGGGTCTTGGAGGAGGGGGGGCGGAGGGCTGGTCACGTTCGCTCCAAAACTCGCCCGCTAATTTTGTTTGTCGCTCGCGCCGAAAACTTCGCCCCGCGAAAGGGGAGAGAAATTGCGGTGCCCTCCCCCTTCTGCCCTGTACTAACTTCGAACACAGGCTGAAGTCACGAACACAGTCATCGCTGCTCTGAAGAACACAAGAAGGAATCTGCGAGTTGTTCTTGGGACATGCTGTGTTTAGACGCGGGCAAACTTTCCAGATTCTCCTAGAGACATCCTGAAATTCAGACAACTTCTATTTCACAACAAATCCACAAAAAAAAAGTCACTTCTTGGCGAAAATCGACAATGAAGTATAAAATTGCAGGCCTAGTAGGTTAAAAATTGTGGTGTGGTGCTCATCACTTAATATTCATAATTATTTTCAATCTATTATTTTATTCATATTTTAAGCTTATTAAACAATTAAGTAACGCTTAACTGTGGAATATCCTATCGCCGTTGAGCAGAATCATTATATTTTAAGATTATTTGCATCTTTCTAGTGCATGTTGCTAAAAAAGCGTGCTTTAAGTTTTTTTTAAAATTATGGTTATTTACCTTCCTTTTATTTGTTATAGAATCACATTTCTTTTCGATTTATTTTTTTATATAACGCAGTTCCTTGTAGGATGTGATGTGATACCAAGAAGTCAATCTACAGTTGGGGAACACACTGCAGAAATAATGCTATTTAGCACAATGCAGCGGTGTATAAGAAGTATTTAAATATTATTCTGATATAGCTCGGCATATGTGGAATGTTCCGCTGCGGTAATTCGTCATCTTCAACAGATTTTCGTCCGTTTTCGTGACAATTACTTGTTTGTTTTGGTTTTTCCTTTACATTTCCTGACATTTTTTCAGCTAATTTCGCACGCAGAAAAGCTTTAGGAATTTATATTGAGGCTGATATTTTTTTCACTCAAACAGGACACTGCACATTCGTGGAAATTGGTGCACATGTAACTGCATTTTTCTCCCGGAAATACAATTTTTTTCACGAAAACATTATCCGTTGCCATATAGTTATTAGTGAAAATGTCGAAGCCAGAAATTTTTATTATTTAAATTTTTAACCAATGCTTACTAAACATGTTTATATGCTTGATTTTCTCAGTTTCAAAGAGTGTAAGTTATAACTGCTGTATCTGCTCAAACAAATTCAAGAACATATTTTAAACGAGTAAACTGATCTTTGGTAGCTCAACGAATAGTTATGATTCTCTCTTTTCAGAACTATACGTGGTTTGACGTACTGGTTTTTTAAACACAGAATATTTAAAACAACTGAAAATGTGTAAAATTTCCTGCGACAAAATAAAGAACGGTTATGTGTGTACTCCGACACTGAGAAGACAATTGTCTGGACGCTACGTTCACAAGACTACACGAATATCTCTATGACATGTGCGTCCATGTGAACAGCTAGTGCTACAGCAGACTAGTATATAACAACTTAGAACACGGACATTTGATGTGTTCAAGTTTGTGCGTCACAACGATCATACGTTAAGAGTGTGTAGTAGATAAATAAACGCTGAAAACATCAATTGAGTTCTACGCTTTTTTCGAAGCCGATATGGATAAAATACTCAATGACA
This sequence comes from Medauroidea extradentata, assembly GCA_003012365.1. Classification (NCBI taxonomy): domain Eukaryota; kingdom Metazoa; phylum Arthropoda; class Insecta; order Phasmatodea; family Phasmatidae; genus Medauroidea; species Medauroidea extradentata. Next base: position 4,525 of record PNEQ01096046.1, read on the forward strand.
ATCCTAGATAATGGTATTTGCCAACTTTATGAGTAAATATTTATCCAGAATTACAAATTCGTTACACGTGATCTCTTGCGCCGCAGTTAAATGCACGAGGTTCCGGCGTCAGAGATTGTGCCTCAGAAGTTCGCAACACTGGAAACAATTTTGTTTAAAACGTTGGCTAAAACTATTGTCTCTGATTGCTATTGTTTAATTTTCGCAAATTGGCTTCAAGAAACCTGCAATTTTAAATTCATGCTTTTAGCGTTGAATTATGTACCACGCCCTCTTAAACGGACAGAAAATGAACCTGATTTCGCCATTTTCGGTCGCAACAAATGCATCACTTAACACTACACTGAGAGAAAAAATTGGTTGATTCAACCAAATATTTGTTTATATATGTGCAACCAACGATGTAGTGTTGTTTTAAACAAATATTTAGTTGACAGCAATTTTTTGTTAAATCAACAAAGCAGTCTTGTTATTTCATAATCTCATTTAGTTTAAATAACTAAACCAGATGTTGAAACAATAATTCAGCATTGTTGATTTAACAAAATCTGGCGTTCAACTTGATACTTGTTTGAATGAACACTACATCGTTGGTTGCACATATTCAAACAAATGTTTGGTTAACTCAACAAATACTTTTTCTCAGTGTAGTGGAGCATCTTCAGTGTGTATACACACGTGTATAGTTCTTGTAATTATATTCCTAAGCATATTAATTCACGTAACTTGAGTATCTGGCTGCATGTCTAGACTACTGAGGAATGTGAAGAACTTCGGGCGACAACTGTGTATTATAAAACTTATTAACATGAGTGAGTAATGTCTGCTTAGGACTAATATTCGAAGAACGTTACACGTGTATAGCTTCAAACCCGATTATGGTTCGTTGGTAGTGACTTTCCCGCGGCCGAAAATAGGTATTTTCGGAACGATTTTTAAGCATTAAGAAACTTTGTCCAAAATGTTTTAAAAGCCATAGGTGTACACAGTAAAACGCTACCTTCAGTATTTTGTCATAAAAAGAGCAGTGCATGTTTCGTATATGCAAGGTATCGACGCACCATTGTATGGCGTGCACGTAGGGGCTAGTGTGAGATGTGAAACGAGTGCATGTCTCGACCTTATTGCCACAGCACTTGCAGGGCTCAGATGTTGGAAACATTGTCACATAGACATTCACCGTAAGAGGGCGTGGTACATAATTCAACGCTAAAAGCAATAATCTAAAACTGTAGGTTTCTTGAAGCCAATTTGCGAAAGTTAAACAATAGCAATCATAGACAATAGTTTTAGCCTACGTTTTAAACAACATTATTTCCAGTGTTACGAACTTCTGAGGCACAATCTCTGACGCCGGAACCTCGTGCATTTAACTGCGGCGCAAGAGATCACGCGTAACGAATTAGTAATTGTGGATAAATATTTACTCATAAAACTGGCAGTTATCGTTGTCTAGGATTGTCATGGAGTATTTTATCCATATTAGTTTCGAAAAAAAGCGTAGAAGTCAGTTGATGTTTTCAGCGTTTATTTATCTACCACGCACTCTTAAGGCTATGCTCTTTACTTCCTACTGTTTTTGCGATAATTATTTTTTTAATCTTAAACGATAGCAAATATAACAGAAATATGTCTTACAGTTTTGTTTAAAATGGTTTATGCCACCACAGATATTTTTTTTTAAAGTAAGAAATGATATGGCTTCGATTAAATTAAATTAATCAGACTTTAGTTTATTACACAATTAGGTAAAACCGTAGTTTTTACTGCCTTGAAAAATTCAGCCAATATGGAGAAGACTATTTTAAACAAAACTACAAGTAAAATTTTCGATATCTACTCTCGTTTAGGCGTAAAAAATTAATATCACAAAAAAAAGGTAAAAAGTAGTTCTAACGGCCTGAAGACAAGCCTTCTCCTGGCACAAGTGCGTTGTTGTTACGTGTCGCACGTATTCTCTTTCTTTTTACGTGAAACTGCTTAACTTATTAATATTACGTGCATAAATATAAATGACACACACTTGCAACTATGCTTCTGTATTTTTAAAATGCAGTACGCTTGTTGGAAACATCAGTTCCGTGCGTCTCAAAACGTGTAAAAACGGCTTTTTTTTTTTTCAGACAACTGTAACTACTAAATACCACCTGAATTCGATAAGTACAAAGTGAGAGACATGCGTTGGCCTTAACTTCTTAATATTCAAAAATTAAATTTTAGGGTCACAGCTTTAAGTTCCATAAGATAAAAGCCGTCTATGTAAACCTTACTATCCAGTTTGGCGCGCTGTGAATAGGGGCGATGTGCTTCCCGTTAGGGCCATGTCTAGGAGGGGGGGGGGCAAGAGCTGCATTTGCCCCGGGCCTTACAATATAGGAGGACTTACTTTTGAATAAAAAAAAATGAATTATTAATAATTGAAATGAATAGTGCACAACAATACGAATTATTCGTTTAGTTTTGCAAGAACTGCGTTTTAGTAACGTATATTATTTTTCTTCGCTTGCATATATAATATATTTGTAATATTTGTGCGTGAACAGAATGAATTTTATTGACGTACTTGTAATTGTAATGCTAATATTAGTGATTACATGCCAATACAACAGAAAAAACATGTCATTCCTTAACAATTATCACTGCATCTAAACAGAAAAAAACGAAGGTGTGAAAATATCTCCGATTTATGATGCCCAGGCCTCACGTTCTGGTAAAACGACTCTGCTTCCCGTCGAACGGGGACATTTTGACACTGGTAAAGACTACTCTTAGGTCCTTTTTACAGTGCGTAGTAGACAGTTGACTGCAGCAAACCGGCAGTTGGCAGTCGAATACAATTCACAATGTGAAGTGCAGCAGCCACGATTGTTATACGTAGGTTTTCGAAATTGCTGTTTAATAATTAGCCATGATTTGAATATACAGCTTTTAAATTTGTAAAAATTGCTTACTTTGTGTTTAGAAGCGTAAAAAGTCTTACAAAATTATTGGTTTGCATCACCACGTGATTACGAGAGCAACGCCTGATTGGTTGAAATTTTTCGGTAGTTGGTAGTCGTGCAGTTGGAGATAAAATTCACCGATCTCCAACTGCTGGACAGCGGTCTGCCGATGCGCATTGTGAGTCTTGGCCTTAAGGCGGGTGATGTTGGCAGCTGGAGTGGCCGCTGTGAAGTGGAGATGTGAATCTTTACACACGTCTGGTCGGCCCGGCGTCTTCTCGTGGTATAAGAAACTCTGCCTTGTAATACAGCCTCGTCCCCCGGGGAAATCTCGCTGCATGAAACAGCTCACGTGCTAGCCGCGTGAATACAAAACACAACAAGTTATTGGCGAAACCAGTCGGTGCACACCTGAAATTTTCACGAATTAATTTTCGGCACTGCTTGTTTATCGCATGGCTTTTACGGCAGGGAAGAAAATTTATTGAACGCGCGCGGAGAAAATTAATACCCACATATAAGATTTATATTGGAAACCTAACCTCGATGGTTCTTTACGAGCTTAGGCTTCATACTTGGATAAACTGTTTTTTAAAAAACACCTAAATGTTAGTAGTATTTATAGAGGGACATGACTTTCACAAAAAAGTTTTGTGTACCTATGTGTTTCAATGCCTATTATGAACATCTGCAGCTTCGTGTCCATTGGCTACGTGTCTTTGTGCAGACACGTCGCTTATTTGAGTACACCAGTCAGAACTGCGTTACTGAGACATCGCACGCATGTGATTGGCTGGTATAAACCCTAGACGCTGTAGTTAAAACATCCAATCACTGACCAAGATGCTGAGATGCATGTCTGCACACAAGACATTGAACCACAAACAAAGTGGTGTCAGAACCTTCTCGTCATAATCAGGGGTTTCTAGCAACTTTATTAAATTCCAACTACAGTCGGTTCGGCATGCGGAGGACATCTGAGATTCAGTTAACATCATTCCACGTTAGCGGGAACAAATATTGTATTTTGTATTTTATTAAGAGTTCAACAGCACTTCACAGCAGTAATTGCCAGTAAAAACAACAAGTCAGCTGGTTACATTGCGGTCAGGTTAATGCTTCCAGCGAAAATAAACTCAAATCGCACAGGTTACAAGTGGCGAAGTTAAGGTGAAGCCACCTTGTTTTACAAAAAACTACTTAAGTGGAAGAAGTGGTTACACGACAGTCAGTAAAACAATGACTACATTCTACAATGGATCTACAAACAATATAAACAACGCTAATAAACAGCTATGTTTAATTGCTGACGTATAATATTTCAGAATTGCTAGAATTAAGTAGCTAAATACTTAATATAAACAAATGAACAAACAATACGAATATATGTAACTGGATAACAGTGAATACCAGAAAATCTTACCACTGTCTACGCTATAACGTATAAATATTAGTGAGAGACGTACATTACAAGCTAATGCTAATATATTGTAATAATACTGGCGCGCTCACCTACACTAACACACACATCCTCATACACATATACATATACAATAATTGAAACACATTATATAAACATACAATACATTTTTATCAAGGCGAAACTATTTCCTGCGTACGACGCGCTTAAAATTCTTTGCAGGGTGTTCGTAAAACGTTTTTTTTTTTACGAAACCATTCCACATGTGCTCATTGTGCCAACGTACTAAACGAAAACAGACGTCTGACAAGGTCAGAATGTCGTTGTTAAGACACAATATTAATTAAAATCACAGTTTCTAAGCCTTCCAACATTGCTTAAGATTGCCTTTCCAGACTTCCGTACTTCGGAATGTACTAATCGGGTGTACGAGAAAATCAGATTGAGACGTGAACTAAAATTTGCTACAGAATTTCCACCAATAAAATTGTAATGTCACTGATTGAAGTCCCATAGTAAAAATTGATAGACGGGAATCTCGCACGATAGTTTAGTGCTTGGCTCGTTGTGACGATGTGGCATTTGATGCGCGCTTCAAGGTCTCCCTTATAGCTCCGTCACGTCTGAGCCTCTGGTTGGCAGGTAAGTAGCACTGCCGTTAACATAACGGTAACTAGAGACTTAGTTGTTATAATTCCATCATCACAAGAAGACTGCGTGGCTGCGTGAATATTCACTCCTGGCAAGTATGCTGACCCGCAACACAGTACGGATTAGCGGGTTGGCCTATCTGCATTTCACAAGGCGTTTCCATCTTGGGCTTGCCGTCTACATCTCGTACACTCGGCTCCTACAAAGCCACGCCAATGTCGGCACAGAGTTTATAGAGAAGATAATTTATTGGGTCTCCCGCCCGTTCCTTGAAACACGCACGGTAGCGTGCACTACCGGTTGTTTTATTCAATTCAGATATTGCAAGGTGTTAGTTTAGTAAATCTTCCTATTGATGTTTGTTTTGTAACAATTAGAGGCCGGGAAAATTCGCAGGTTCACTAACATGTAGGCTAGTCTCCAAGAATATATGTGTACCCAGACAGACGGTAGCAGTTCATTGGCTGCTCGCTGACACTGTGAAATGCACCTGCATTTAGTTACATTGTTATCATCGGCTCAGCGACTTCAGGAGATGTCAGATAAGTCAACTGACAATTGTGAAATTGGCACGAACTTACAGTTGCTGGGATCCTAGACGTTGTCAGAAAGAAAACGCGAAATTTCTGGGTCCCTAGTGATAACTTGTTAGAATTTTCACAAATGTTTGTTGTTGAGTGAGATATTTGTTGTTTAACTTAAGTATAATTAATGAATTGTGAATCGTTAAAATGTTTCTTGACGGTATGTAATTAAAGGTATCAATTTTCTTGCACAATTCACGCCAACCTCTAAGTTTACGAAAATATGTAAACCGTGTAGTAAGGTGGTTGCTGAGATACGCTACCTGCCCTTACCTGAAGATATTCAAGAAGATTGGAACACGAGTACGTCATTATTATCCTTGGACGGTCTTACAGTTAGGATAATAATAGGGATTTTCCCAGTTGCTATATTCCCTCCGTAGCGGGCGATGTGTTAGAAGGAAGGAGCTTCCACGTGTTCAGGAGGAACATTTTCAGCAACCACCTTCCGATACGGTTTACAGATGTTCGTAAACTGAGAGGTTGGAATGAAAGGTGTAAGAATTTGACGCCTTTGTTTTGTGAATATTTACAAAAAATTGTTTTTAAAGGATATATATTTTATCCAAGCCAGTATGAAGTTACTTAAGGCCATGTTACGGAGTTTTGCAGTGATTTCGAAAATATTTTTTTATTGCTACCTAATACTCATACCAAAATTTCTCTGCACAGATTTGACACTTATATGTTTTAATTTGTAGCTGAATTTTTTTTTGTAGAATTATACTGAACGGTTTTTTTAGATTTCATTACCCAAAGTACCACGTTTTTCGCAGTGAAAATAAAAACAAAAAAAGAAGGAAATAATTTTTTTGCTGGCGAATGGTACAGTATTGTGCATCGTGTGATTCTACATTGACTCAAATTTTTTCGAAACTTTTGGTTAAAAAAATATTTGAATTATTGGCACCAGTCTGAAAAAAACTCGGGAACAAGCCCTTAAGTGACTTCTACGGCTGAATGACAGTGTTTAGTTGCCATGACAACGTAAGTACATTAAACGAAAACAGTAACAATATATTTGAATGCTATAATTTCTAGATAACAGCTAACTTCCTGCAGCGAAGGTTCGAGGCCAGACGATGGCGTCTACTTCCGACGTCTATAGGGCGAGGTGGAAGCGTAGATCTCGTCTCCGTGTAGGACTTGAAATGTTAGATTACAACGAGTCCGTGTGTGCAGTTCAGGTCATCTGAGATGCCGAAGCCGGACCGAGGAGCACGAATATGGCTACGAAGATATGAACACATCAGCCGCGACTTACTTCAATAACCTGACGTCCGCGACATGAGTCCCGAGGGACGCCTACAGTATCCCAGCATAAGACCCCTGGAGTGTCTGGAGGCCGGCCAATTATACAAGTACTTCGAGAACGGCGTTACAAGAGGTTGAGTGATGATAGCATTCTCTAGAACACTTTAAATGCTTACCGATGACAGTTTTTGAAATTTTAATTATTCACGTCTATAGATTACCTATCCTACTGAGCCTATGGTAAACCTAGAGAGGCATTGCTGCGTGGAAAACAGAAACATTGTTGAACTACACATGGATAGTTTAAGAGTGGCCAGTGTGATTACCCGCATCAAGTTACATGTCCTGACAGCAATACTGGTAGCTGCAGGACCATTCATGAGGCACTTGTGAGGAATCTACAAGTTGACACAGAACCCCGGCTAGTAAACATGTGTTATATGTGATATCATAAACGGAAGCGACTGAAAATAAAAGCTTCACTTTATAACTTGAAATACTTAAACTGCTGATTTGACCAATCAGTAGTGGCCAAGAGAGAAACAATTTTTTTTGTACCTAAATTTTTCATTTCATAGCAAAACGTAATTTCTTTGTGCACATGCCAGTAGCGCGTTACACACAACAGTGTTTTGGTACATACGCCTGTTCCTCAACGAAGATGCCAGTCTTAGGGCGCTCCGTTCATACAACTTGGTCATGAAAGACTTGCAACGTGTGTCTACTACCGAACCACGTGGTACAACGACAACATGCCGGACTTGCTCTCGGAAGAACTCGGGTTTGATTCACAACTCCTGTCATCCTGATTCCAGTTTTACCTTTTTCTCCAAGAACGTTCGAGGCAAATGATGGAAGGATTCTCAAACAAAGGCCATGGCTTTTTCCTCTGCTAATTCCTGTTATTGCGTCAAGTTCGTGACCGTTCGTCACGGAGAAACCTAGTGTTCGAAGGTTGGTACTCTTGATGACTATTCTAGTAACTTTCTTTGTGTACGGTTGTCAGGCTGGAGTTATGTGTGAGGAAAGGAGAGCGACTCCGGCGGTGTGTTGTACTGGGTATTCGCAACCTAGCGAGGAGACAATGCGGTAGTAATTCTGCAGAGGCGGAGTGACGCCCACCGACTTGTGCGTAAGGTCCTGGCGTGGAAGTAATAAATAGACCACCATAAACCGGGGTTACTTTCACCACTCAAAATATTAGTTTTTGGGTTTTCTGGTAAATAAACAGATATTATGAGCTGAGTATTTAAAAAAATATATATTTTATCCTCACAGTTAATGTTTGTAACATTCGTTACTAAACGACGCAAAAACAAAAATTCTGAGAGTTCAAAGTTACCCCACAAGGTCAAAGTAACCTCGGTTTACGGCACTATTGCGGGTCATTACTTATGCCTACTGGTGTGGACATATGTCGTCGCCAACCGACTACCTGCCCAGTTAAGCTGTGTGTGGAGCTAGGAGAGAGCTCTGGGCCGTTGTGACAAGTTCTGACAAGTCTTTAACGCTCCCGCGGTCGACGAGTCGTACAGCAGCGGTCTAAAGTTAAAGACCACCCTATGGAACCATCAAACAAGACATAGGACCTAAACAACTGCCACGAGAGCGTTGCCATTTTTGTGTAACTAATTACGCTTATAAAAATGGAACCTACAGGAATGCAATAGCTAAAAAATTATATATTTTGAAAGTTGTTGCTGCAACACCACCATTGTCACATTTTTTTGATATTAAAAAATGTGTGTCTTACATTATTATTGTAACCACGTCGTTGGTGTAGCAAGGTACGACTATAATTTTGGAACTACAGTATACAGTTCAAAAATGCTGACATAAAAGATTACCCCATTTGTCTCAACATAAAATGTAAAAAAATGCAAATTTTTAATTGTTTTCATAAACTTATTACATGTACTGTACTGACATCGTAAACGCACCAAATGTGTACCACTGTTTGAGCGAAAGTTGCGACATACCAGTTTTTCATCGAAAGTACGAATTCCTGCGATGTCTGTACGAGATATCCCGAGTGGTTTTGTGACATACCTGGCGCGATGTGCAATCTTCGGGCGATGTGTTCCTGAATTGTATCTACGTCAGCAAGACGACAGTTGCTTCGCGTACATCTCCGCCATCTTGAAGTGAACAGCTTGTCGTGTTGACTGTTTGTGTATCAGCTCAACATCCCTCGTGTGCCGTGTCTCCTGAGATATCTACAAGTCTTCTTATACCAGTAGGAGGGAATATACTGGTCCTGAGGAGAAGTGAATATACTGGCTCTATAGCGAGGACTTGTTGGAAAGTACATTAGCGACACACACTCTGTCAGGAAGTAGAGATTATCGACTAAGAGGAACAGGGAACAATATAAGTATTACTTATGCACATGTTATGTTTTATTTGATATGTTAAAAGATGACCCACGAGATTGTCGCGAAAATATGTTTGTACCATTTGTTGCAATGCGGTATTGTGCTCTCTGCTTCATTCTCATTGGTAGTGTATCTTTGTGCAGACGTATATCTCAGTTGACTGAGCTCATCACTGCAAGGTTATTTTAAAACAGCATGTCTATCATTTGCTAGTAAATTAATTGTCGTTTTCCGCAATTTAATGCTTTGTATCGCAACGAGTGTTTTATGTTAACACAATTATTCAAAACCATGTTGACCACAAAAAATGTAATAATTTACAAAGAAATATGTGTTAAAAGATACATTTGTGAGAAATACAAATAATATTTGTATACATTATCGTAATGACATCTATAATTTCTTAGTTCTATTGAGAGAAACTATAGTATACTAATTTTTACTATCTCACTGTTTAGGAATTGCATTTGACAAGTAATGCAAATTCAGCGCAAAAATGGTTAAGAACATATACGTAAAATTTATTTTACGAGGAAGAATGTTTTTTTTATTTATGCTTTAAAACAAATATTGCTACTTGAAATCTAAGAATTTGTACGTCAGGGGTACAGTGGGATATTAAACGTTGACCAGTATCGTGTCCCTCGACATGTATTACCGTGCAAGTGTACACGCAGAATGTAGTTGTTGATGGAGAGGGTATTGGTTGTTAGCAGTGGCGGTTTGTGTATTGTTGCCAGGATGGTACGTACATGCACTGACCAGCAGCGACTGTACCGAAGCAACTACGCTCTGTTATTTACAAGCGTGCTTTAAGCTGATGTGACCTCGTTAGCGAGATGAATGCGTTGTTGCTCGCCTGCTGCTGGCGTGGCAACACTGCAGCCGCCATGCAACGTTGCCAACTAGCACTGGACCCACATTCAGAACGCCGCATGTTATAGATCGGTATTTCATCAACGTCGTCGAGAAACTATTCACAATATCACCGACTCCCAAACATAGCATTGCAATGTTTTCCCCACTACAAGCATTAGGCCTAATGTAGATGTATAAACATATTTAATATTTTATGCTCTAAATGTTAGTCCACTACACTGTTTTATACATTTAGATAATAATTACTTCCATGATATGCGACATTTGCTGGAAGAAAAGAAATTCGTTATTATGTTTAAAAATTTTGTAATATTGTAACTAGTGGTATTCACAGGCAGCCACAAGAAAATGACAACAAAATAATAATAATATAAATATATGTGTCTGGGTGTTGTTGTCACGATATTCGACTAAATTCTATCTACAGAATTCTTTGTTTAATAAAATCTTACAAATCCTTCGGGATTGTATATATTCTATTTTTATGTGCGTTTTTTTATACATATATTTTTCTTGTTCGTTTTGTCGTTATTCGTCATTCAACACAGGTTTGATCAGCAAAACATGAGCAATGGCGTACGTCCATAAACCAATAAAATCTCATTGTAAACTCCCATTGCAACAAACATTTAAAAATCTCATACGTAATATGTTTAAAAGCTACAGCCACTTGCACGAAAAAGTCGTAAATTTATGGGCGCTGTATATATTATTGATATATTTTAATATCATCGTCGAGGTCTCCAAATCCGTAGAAATGTAATTGTAACGTTACATACATATAAGTATGTCTCAGATACGTGTGATGAAACAGTTTTACGGAAACTTCTGCTGGATTAGAAAATAAATTCCCATGAAATTCACGGAGGCATCCGGAGAAGTTTTTACATTGAAGTAACAAGTCACGGTCAACGAAACCTTTGTATTAGAAATGTTGCATTTTAAATGTTGCTGAGTTTATTACTTTTTAATTTTTGCGATTTTTTAAAGATTCCAAATATTACGTTGTGGGTTTATACATGTTAGGTTACATAGCCCATGGCTTAAGTAAGTAAATTGGTTTTCTGTATTTGCTTGGCAGCGCAACATGTGAATTTTAACAACGACCCACCATTTTGATAAAACTATGCGAGCTAAGTATGAGGAATCTGCAATCAAAAGTACCGCCAACAAAACTAATACTATGCTAAGAAAATATAAAATTATGATTTATACCACCTGAACACCGTTAAGGGAACGCGCAAGAACAGCTTGGACCATCCACACCAGAACAATCCAGGGCCGCGGTGGCCGAGGGGTCAGACCTCTCGCCTCCCACCAAGGCGACCCGGGCTCGATTCCCAGTGGGGTCGGTCCCCGGATTTTCGCACGTGGGAATCGTGCCGGACGATGCCGCTGGTCGGCGGGTTTTCTCTGGGATCTCCCGTTTCCCCCGCCCCTTCATTCTGGCGATACATGTCACACCCTCCTCGGCGCTGAAGACATCGATGTTAAACACTGACCAAAATCTCTCACTTCACTTCTCTCCCAAAACCGTTCCGACTTTCTCTCTGCATAAATTTTATCCAATGCCGCTCAGTCCAACCTATGATCAGTGCAGCTCTCAGCTGAAGTTTTCACAGTGCTCCCAGGAGCTTCTACAATATATAATACTGTTCCCCGGAGCGTCTACAATATATCACGCATCTGAGTGAAACAATGATAACTCTCTAAAGATCTATCACACCTTTAGACTAAATTGGCATAGAATAAAGATCTTGTGTTGTAAATTGTTGAACAGAAAAACGACTGCCATACTTTGTATTGAGAAGATTTTGAGGAGATATAATTGCTGCATTGTATACGAAAATAATTATCTTTGAATAGTCTTTAGCATTATTTTAATGTCTGAATGTTATTATAAAATGTAAACAATACAAATTTCTTCACAACAATAACAGATGCATGTAAACATCTTATTACTAAGCTTATTGCCGTAGTAACAAACCCTCGCTGCTTGAGTTATACTTTACTATATTCTTATCACAGTAATGTGTTAAGTGAATGTACATTGTGTCTGAGGCTTAAGTGAGGTTTTGCGTTAACGCGGCGAGGTATAACAGTAGGCGAAGGAAGTGTTAAGGGGAAGGGACGTGTATAGGCTGATGTTGGCATCTCTCCAACTCTATGGCCTTATTACGTCGCCCTAACTTAGAGCCTGGGGGTGTTGGTCCCGGCCAACCCGCATCCCTCACATCTACACTTCATTTGCATTTCATTGTCTGCACACGACTGCATTACCCTCCCTCCCCTATCTCCTCTCTCCTTCTCCCCTCGCCACACCAGGGGAGATATAATATTACCCTCAGTTAACACTAGCTGTCGCCTCGCCTTGCTTGTCCGCGTTCCTTTCACGCCCGTCTTCTTACACAAGCAACTCTTATAAGGGCCGATTTCACCGCTGTTCATTTAGCTTGGTTTAACTAAGCGAAGATAAAATGTTAACTACATATATAAGTTAACTGCTTTTAAGAACTTTTTGTTTTACCGTGAAAATAATTCTGTTATCTAACTGGATTTAGTTAAGCAAAGTTAAGTAGGCCTACATAACGTTTGCAGAAATGTATGTGTCAACAAGGCGGTGGCTCAGATTTATCTATGAATTTTTGTCTCATTATCTTTGGATATTCTGTGTTTATCTTTGGATTTCTAAACGTAAATAAAATGCAGAACATGTTTCCATAGATAAGAGATAGTTTCGTACGTTAAGGTTATAACAGATGCATTCGTCATGCTTATTAGATTGATTAGTATGTTTATTATACATTGAGAGAGTAGACATAATTTTAAGTTTAAGCGGTTGTTTACACCAAGATATTGAAGCACGGTCGTAGAAGAACAGGTCTGGAAACTCGCCTGGAAACTTGACCCCCTTGTTGTTTGGCTGCAGTTCTCCAAGTCTTTGAAGCTGCAATCAGGGCGGTCAGTCTCAAACTTCGCCCACTTCCCTCCCACTAAGCTAAACAATTTATCAAAACGAATTTTTTTTTTTTACCAATTTATGAAATACATACTTCCTTCGCTCACAATCCTAAAGCATGGCTCCAGCAATCTTTATTTACTTTATAATGTAAACACTGGGAAAAAAGTGGGCGGAGTTTGCGCCAGACCGCCCTGACTGTAGCGGTAACTTGGTAAACTTCAACCAAACAACAAGGGGGTCAAGCAAAATACACTGGTAGATAGGCGATTGTCCAGACCTGCTGTTCTACGACCCTGGCACCAAGGTACTGAAGTGAAGCTGATGTCAGTTTTAATAGTCGACCTATGGACTTGCTATGGCAGCCTACATTTCATTGGCTTACACAATATTTTAATGGAGTAAAATTATACTGATATGAACCTCATGTTGGCTCTGTCACTTTTGTGACCAAATTAACATATTACTTTTATTCAAAGGCTATGACAAAGAAACGAACATTGTAGGGAATATCGTCTTCTTTTCTGATGGAAACATATGTTGTGTTTTACTTAAAACACTTCGTGCTAACATTTTAGATTGGCGAAAAATGCGTCACAAAATAATATTTCATTATATTCATCAAAATTGCAGTTTTCACGATTCCATAAGGGGTCGCCTACGAACATAATAATTTTTATCGTGCTCCTGAAATATCAAACTATACTTCCACCTTGCCGTAACACTTTTTTTAAAATTAAGTTAGACATAAAGTGTTCTATAGGACTTGATTAAAACTTTTCCAGACTCGTCGCTTACGGTCCTATAACCTCAAAAACTACACACTTGTACATTCACGTCTCATTTTGCTACACATAAAATTTTATCTCCAGTCAGCTGGATTTAATCGAATCTTGTGTGTGGTGCGATGCAGTAAAAATGTAATCTTACTTAACTCGACTTTTAACTCTGGTTATTAGGTTAAACGACTGTGGTGAAAACAGCCCCAAAAAATTGTGTGAAAATTAAACTTAAAAACATTATTTTAAATAAGCACTTTTTTTTAAATTCTTTTTGAAAAAACTACAAAATAACAATCCTAGAAGATGATATTTGACAACCTTATGAGCAAACATTTACCCAGAATAACGCATTTATTAATTGTAATTTCTAGCACCGCAATTAATTATTGGAGATTTTGCCCTCAGCGATTGTTATTTAGAAATACGTTATTCAAGGAAAAAATTTGCTTAGAAAGTTGGCAAAACTGTTATCTAAATTTGGATTTTTAGAGTTATAAAACTGGCTTGGAGAAACCTACAATTTTAAACGGTTTATTTTAGCGCTTAATTATGTACCATGGCCTCTTAAGGTCGCCACCTTTCACGCGCTTCGAATTCCTTACAGTGTTCCGAAAATACGTTTTACTAACAAATCTACTTCACTTGCGCCCATTGCGCTAATCTAAGAAAAGACTATACACTTCGGACAAGGAGAGACTGTTATTTCTAAGACACCATGCTTATTAAAATCACAGTTTGTAAGCCATCCAACATTGCTTAAACCGACCTTACCAAACCGCCGTAGTTCAAAGTGTACTAACCGGGAGTATGCGGAACTCAAAAACGTGCTGATAATTGAAGGTAAATCGCTTTAGTCCGATGAGTGCATCCTAGCCATTACCAAAGCAGGTTCCCCATGCAGTGATGCAATACATGTTGTTGCTGATATTACAGAACATGTCAGTCGGTATGCAAACAGTGAATAATTTGTCACTAGTAATAATGTGGTTACCTGCATTTAAGATGTTGTAAAACTTGGCGAACATTGCCAGAAAAGTGTGGGTTTTATTTTAATAGCGCAGTTTCTTTGCCCACAGAGAGCAATTGCATTACAGTGCTACACACTTAGTTTTACACCAGTCGTGTAACAATTTTACATGATAAATACGTCACTACAATATTATTACAACACACCAATTTGTTCGGTTACACGCCTTGTAAGGAAGTCGCAATGCCTGCATATGTTTCAGGCATTACAGAAATACGTTAATTTTACACACGATTTTCTCAAAAACTGATAACTAGCTATTTTCGACAAAACGACGGTTTTTTAACAGGCTTCCGAGCCTGTTTAATATTCTGTAGTAGAACTTGAATTACAGAGAATTGTTCCGAACTTAGAAGCAGAAGAAAAGTGTCGTGCTTCATTAGAACAATGATGGGTGAATGGCGTTGTCAAACTAAACTACTCATGATAAAGTAAATTGATCTATAAGACACTGTAAAAAGTTGTTATTTGATATTAAGTATTTTTGGAAATTTTGATTGAAATATGAATTTTAAGGGCAGCTTAAGATGGATTTACAACGAACCGTCGCGTCCCTCAGTCCGTTAACCGTCCGTCGATCACGTGGCTTCCAGCCAATCAGGTGTCTGAAATAATTCTATCCGTCCGTCGAAAGCTTACCAAACTTTAACTTTTAACGGACGGACGGGTGAAATCACAGCCTTCTAAAGATGGCGACGATCGTTTTAACGGTTTATTCTAATAAGAAGGCTGTGGTATTTTTGTATGTTTGTGAGATGATGCTGTAAGTTAATTTTTAAAATACGATAGGGATAATTTTGGCATTCAGGAAAAATTAAATCACTAATCGAAATTTTTTTTACATAATGTTTACTCACGTTTCACCAAAAATTTTTTAATTAGTAAATAATTATGCTCGTAAAATATCTTTATGTCTAAGAACAGTGTTTGCAATTATAAGCAGATATAGATTGATTGAAAATCTTTAAAAATAAATAAGGGAATGTTTATATATTCCACAGATGATTTTCTGTTTGTACATTGGTAGCATTCTAAAATTAAAGGAATATCGACGGATGGATGACGCGTTTTTTGTAAATCGCTAGCATTTCTGACGGACGGAACGGGCCCAAAAAAAAAAAAAAACTGGCGGACAGACGGATGACGAGCGGACGCGATGGATCTTTGTAAATCCACCTTTACTCCCACAGTTTTCATTTTAGCAACAAAAAGAAAACACATTTTCGACTTAGTTTTCTGTCAACTATCACAACACGAAATCAACAACCTCCGTCCTGACTCATCCTGTATAAGCATTGAAGTACAGTTGAATGTATCGCTAGGCTCTTCCAACGGCGTATAGTTGATGAGTATTCACAACTGGTAACTTCGAAGGACGTAATGCAAAAGTGCATAGCTTTCATTCGAAATAAAAAACCGAACAAAGTGATGTTAAAATTTTAAACTTTACTTTCACGGGAAACTGTTTAGCAGGTGAGAAAACACACACATTGCCCATTAGACCTATTATGTAAGCGAGCGTTACATACATGAAAATCATTCTACAATAAAAATATTTTTAAGGTATTTAATGTAAATTCTTAACGGAAAAAAATGTCGTGAAAAAATACGCTTAACTCTGGTTTAAAGGCTTTATAGTAAGCTTTGATTTTTTTGTATTGCAATATTGGTACAGTTCTCTGAATCTTGTACAAAGTCCTCTCGTTCAAAAACGCGTATCCGGTAGCAGCACAGAGCCTGTGTAATAAAGAAATATGAAATGTGGGGATCTGAAAACTCCAGATAAGAAATAAGAGGAAAGGAAGAAAAGGAAAGTCTGAAAATATCACAGGACGGATAGAAGAAAGCGACAAAACCAGATAACCAAAGAGAGAGAGAGAGATTTATGCACAATATATGTTTTTTTTTTCAAAGCTCCATATTCCCCAGATACATTTACGATCACGTGGTATATCTTTGAAGCTGTAAAGAAGCTTAAGGACGAGTAAAAACACGTTCAGCAATACGAGGTCGCAAACTGTCGGTGCATGCAAATGGTGGATTTGCTTCGCGTATAGACAGCATATTATTAATATTGACCCACTCTTTTAGTTTCTGGAACGGGACGGGGAAACATTATTGTTAAGGCGGCCGCCTACCTGACGCTTCAAATGCGTTGCTTTGTGCTCGTAAACAGGTTTTTTCTGCGAATATATTCCACGTGTACCCGTTGTGCCAACGTACGAAAAGAAAACAAACTTCAGACAAGGTCGGAACCTCATTGTTAAGACTCCACGCTTATTAAAAACACTGTTTCTAAGCCCTTCAACACGGCTAAAAACGGCCTTTTCAGACTTCCGTACTTCAAAATGTACTACCCGGATGTATGTGAAACTCAGATTGCGATCTGCACTGAACTTAGTTGCAGACTTTCCACCAATAAAGTTATATGGACACCGCTTAATGTCTTATAGTAAAACCAGTTCGGAGAGAACCTTGCACGCTAGTTCAGCGCTTGGCTCGTTGAGGCGACGAGGTATTTGATGCGCGCTTCAAGGTCGACCTTACTGCTCCGTCGCTTTTGAGTCTCTCACGCGCGGGTAGGCGGCATCCTTAAGGTCATATTTCGAACATTATTTGTTTTAAATCTGAAGATGGTTAAGACAACCATTGCATCAGGTTTGTCAAATGTAATCGAAGTATGTATTGTTTATACCGTCAATCGGAATTCCAGTTTAGGAAACATTAGATTCGTGGCCTATTGTTTGAGCACGATGTAAACCTGAGTTTGTAATTCAAGTTTCGTGACGAAAGTTAGGTTTTGCTTGCGGCATAAACATTGAAGCTGGGGTTCATGAGTGGTGAGTACTGCACTGATAAAATGTTAAATAAATAAATAAATAAATAAATAAATAAATAAATATATATATATAAACGCCGTGTAAAGGTTTGTTTCGCCTTCACTACTTCTTGAATATTTTTTTTAAGTTATACGGAAGATAAATACAATAATTACTTGGGTACTAACGAAGGTAATTAAATATAAATATTTGAATATGGCATGTAGATGGAAATATGTCTTAAAACATTTAGCCACAATAATTTATTGATTTACCTTATATTTTCAGTTTTGTTTGTACACAAAAAAAAATAGTTTAAAATATGTCTTTCAGTGTATTTTCTGTGTTATTTTCCACCCTTTGTCGTAGACGAAACTCTAGTTTCACACTGTGGTGTAAACTCTTTGCTCAGACGTTGGTCTCCTAAGTTGGGATTTCCAAACTGAACTCTCGGGCAACGACATAAATGTGTACCGTGACAGTTACTATAATACAAGACTGCAGAAATATAAATCTGGTAAAAAAAAAACAATATTTTTGCTATTCAAGTAGTCAACACGATATTTTTCTCTAAAGTTAAATGTTTAGGACAGTGGTGAAATTAATTTTAATATCAATCACTGTGTATTGTAAAACATTGTTGCAAACTTGTTAACGGCTTATTCCCGGTGTGTTATTGAATACATTGAAGATACCAGTACACACTCGACTGTACTTTCAAATATTCCTGCACTACTTCCTATTGCTGTGCGTGTGAGATAGTGAATGCCGTGTCATATGATTATACACACACTGCTATGTATGATCCTGTTTTACAGAAATGTCGACTGTTGAAGGCTGAATCATGAAGACTGATGTACCCTGATTATATTCAACCACTGCAAAGTTCCTTTTTAAGTAACACAATAAAGATGAATTGTGAAATATTGCTCTAGTGGGGCTGGAAAAATTAGGCTTATGCTATGTTTTACATTTGAACAAAACACTGCTCAACGTTTAGACATATAATAAAGTGTTTTTCGATCTAATATGATGCTCAACTATTAGCAGTATGCTATGTCAGTGTGTGAATATTTCCACAAGTAGGCCTAGTAACTGTTTTATTGATCATGTGTTTAATACTACGAATTACTCTGTAAACAGTGGCGACGAAAAGTATTCTTGTTAGGGG
Source organism: Medauroidea extradentata (assembly GCA_003012365.1). NCBI lineage: Eukaryota > Metazoa > Arthropoda > Insecta > Phasmatodea > Phasmatidae > Medauroidea > Medauroidea extradentata. Next base: position 23,388 of record PNEQ01096046.1, read on the forward strand.
GGATAGGATCGTTGACAGAAATTTATTTCCTAGTCTTTTTTGTAAGAAAGTCTTATTAAAGCGGGTGGTCCGGGTATCCTCCCCCGGGAAAATGCGGGTTTTAGTATGAAAATTGGTGCTATTTAAGTGGTTTTCGAGTCTTAACATTGATTATCCAGCTGGCAGAAATGGCAATATTTATAAATATTATTTTTTTTAAAATTACAAATAAACTTTAAATAGCCACTAAAACTACGGGTGGGTACAAATGCCTATATTGTCCCTCCCCTCTCCAAAGCCACTGTCTGGACATATTTGTATTAGGACCAATACGCGGGCACATGTGGAATAGTTTCGTTAAAACCGTATTTACGGACACACTGCAACGCTATCTATTCGCTTGGTTAGCAGCGCTTTTAATCAGGTCGCTAACAAAGATATCACACACACGTTAGTGTTCGTCGAGAATATATCTGTTCCATGGGCGTACCCAGGGGGTAGTTTTGGGGGTTCAAACCCCCTCCGAAATGTCAGTTTCCTAATATAGCGATTATATATTACATTGCAAAAGGTAGAATATACTACAAAATAACCAAAATGTTAATAAAATATGTTAAAATGACATTTAGAGACGTAAGACACAGATGGTATTGAAACATATATGCAAGGTGAGATTTCAAACCCCCCTCCAAAAACTATTCCTAGCTACGCCCATGCCTGTTATTGACGCCTGCATGTTCGAGGTAAAAAAAAAAAAAAAAAAAAAAGATATCCCACATGGGTGCGCTGTGCCGCGACAGTTTTCGCTCGCAGAAGAACAAGTCTTATCTTCATGCTTGGAGTGTCTTGGAAACGTTTACATACACCAGGTAGCAGCGTTTTGTAAAAAACAGTTCCTCGGAGGCTGGTGTGTTTGGCGCAAATACGTTACTTGCTCAGTTTGTGTTTGGTTGGGGGATTTTTGGTGGAAGGGAGGGAAAGAGGGGTGTTAGGGAGTTCAAACAAAATTCCTTTCGGCGCTGGGAATTTCTCTCTTCCCAGTTGAATGCCATGAAAATGGATGTCCGCGTCGCCCCACAAAGCGGGTCTCGTCCGTCGCTTCTAGCTATCTCGGGCCGCATTATCTGCGCGGGGAAACAATCTGGCAGCGCGGCGCGACGCAGCGAGGAAATTTATGCGCGTGGCTGGGCCGCCACGACAGACAATGCCGTCCGCGCCGCGCCGGCACGATAAAACCGGTTAATATATACATATTTTTTTCAACGGCTTTTCCCACTCGAAACATCAGCGCGTCCCTTTCTTACTGAAGCAGTACAAACATTCCCAGATATGTAAACATAATACAAACAAGAACTGTATAAACAGGAGGTCCTTTGTAAATCCGCCGTCGTTTGTAAATAATGCCCTTTCGAATTTTCTTTGGTGAACTTTTTAACTCGCTCTTAATATAGTTGCGAACAGCTGTGTTGTCAAACTACGCGTCTTCAAGCATCACTGCGCAAGAATCATTACCTTGGAATGAATCACGTCACTAAAGATAAAATTCAGACGTCTAACATTATACGCTCAGTAAAATGTAGTAACTTTGTAGTTATTGCGGCTGTCTTCTTTACACAATACCATGAACATAACTTACTCGTAAACTGTACCATATTTCTGGATATTGCTAGCGAATGTTGATGCGTTTCAGAAAAAAACCACAGTAAAATAAAATTAAGAAAAAATAGCTATTGTTGGCTGTTGTCAACAAACACATATCATAAACACTCCGTTCCGTAAAGGAATAAAGTCCTATCCAGAAAGACGCCATCAAAAACAGAAATTAGGAATATTTCAACACAAATTAATTCCGAAATGGAATAAAGTCGTTTTATCAAGAAATATGTCAAAAATAAAACAGCGAAAAAAAGAAAACAGTAAAACAAAACAACACGTTAAGGTGTTTGAAAATTGCGACAAACATGGACTAAGCCAACAATGGCAACACTAGTGTCAAGAGGCACGAATGTATGTGAACACAGGGGACACAACAAAGATAACATGGACGAGCAATAGCTGGCTTCATTCCTCGACTACAGATGCTCATCACACATCACACATGCTATCGCAGTGACATTGTCTTTTACTATGTTAAAAATAATTTACTGTAACATCCTTGTGTATCTTGTACTTTGACTTACATCGAAAATATTTACATTATACATTATACCAATTTACGCAATAAAACCTTTCACGGGAGGAAGTGTATTACACGGGAACATGCAAACTCCCACCTGAAAAAATTATATTTGGGCCGGATCTGACACAACGTCTGGTCATATATACATATTTGTCCCGGATATAGACCAGATATTGCCAATATCAAACATCATACATAGGCCCTATTTTAATTTTGATTTATTGTACGCTACTGCACTAAACTTTGCTATATATTTTCCAACGTTTAAATTATAAGCTCTCAACGCTAAGGTAAGTCCTCGCGAGATATTCTGTCACATGCTGGAGAAAATAAAAGAAATGAAAACAGTAAGGACGACATTGGTACGAGCGTCAAAGAGTAAGACAGCTTTATGCGCGGAACACTAATTTGGTTAGCAGTATTTCCGTAGTAGTAATTATTTTAGTATGGTCTTATAGCAGATTAAACAATGTAGTTCCATTTGTGGAAAGCATGGTGAAAGTAGAGCAATAGAGTGAGTGAAGATATTTCGGTCAGTATTTAACATCTAGGTTTGTAACACTGGTGAGAGGTGACATGAGGTGAGTATGGAGCAACTCCGGAGTGAAGAGGACGAGGGAAACGGGAGATCCCTGAGAAAACCCGCCGACCAGCGGCATTGTCAGGCACGATTCATACGTGCGCAAACCCGGGGACCGACCCCTCATTGAATCGTACCCAGATCATGTTGGTGGGAGGCGAGCGTCCAAACCAACAAATTTATTAAAAAAATTTATATATACACACACAAACACACACATACACACACCAACACACACACACACATATATATATATGTATATATATATATATATATATATATATATATATGTGTGTGTGTGTGTGTGTGTGTGTGTGTGTGTGTGTGTGTGTGTGTGTGTGTGTGTGTGTGTGTGTAATTTTGGTCCTACAGACACTAATGTTAAATTCCGCTACTTTTCAACTTTGACCTTTGCAAAACACCTTCATGTTTATTTCTGTTTTAGTGACGATTTACAATTTAGCTAACATTTTCCAAACGTTGACGAGAAAACACCATAAAAATATTTTACTGCGTTGATTATAATTCTGCGAATATTTGACTTCGTGTAGATGAAGTGCTGTTTTCTTACCTGGAACTGCACTGTATCAACATCGATGCAATGGGACCTATTAATCGCTAGATATTGTTGACATTTTCCTGAAAATTTTTGTTAAAACTTAAACTGTTATAGAATTCTCTAGACAGAATTATTAACTGAATAATAATTTAAGTAAAAAAGAACTAGATTTCGTCTAACTTTCATGCCCAGTGGAGAATTAATAATACTCGTCACCAACTAAGCATGAATTAAAGTGCTAGAATTCTGATACGTTTTGCATTTATATGGGTTTTTTGTAGTTCACCGATGTAAATTTCAACGTCTGTTTCATTTATAAAAATGATAGACAGTAATGATCGTGGAACATTTTAAATACAGTGAAAAATTAACATTAAACAAGACTTTTCTAAGAGAAATGTAAAAATAGCTCTAATATCAGAGTAATAATCATCACGGAGTTGTTGTATTTTTAGTTTTTTATTGTTATGATGAATATTAATTAAAGGAAAATTTAGAAAATGAACAACTGAGCAGATAAAATTTTAGAGCTCTGGTAGGGATGGTTCTTAAATATTTCCAAATGTCAACATTTTCTGTTCTGCCATTATAAACTATTCTGTACTTCTATGCACAATGCACACACACACAGCAAATTATAATGTTTAGCAGCAAGCATGAAATAACATTGTAGGAAGTTTAAGCGAACAGACTTATTTTCTATAGAGTTCTCTGAATCTTGAGGCTTCTTACATTCGAGGAGTATTTAACATACTGGAATAAGAATCTCGGGTTTTGATGTATAATAAATTAAAAGTCATGTTTAAAAACACTGATCAAAATTTGCCGAGAAACAAAATCATTCTGTTGTTGGTATCACTTTTCTCTCATCTGTGGTTGATGTCGATGTTCTGGTATACGTGTAACGAAACCACCAGCTTTTAAGAAACGCCGATATCAGTTTGACGTTTGACAAAGCATTGCGATTTACTCGCTGTAAATCTCCGTCTGGTCACACAATGTGTAACATGCTGGATTGACAGTAAAATATCAATTTGTCAGTACTGCAAGCCTGTATAGTCACTCAAGCCAGTAGTCATTTGTTCACAGGCTGGTTGTGCAGACGGGACCATTCATATTGTGTAAGGTAAACACGTTCGTGACTTTTTGCAATTGTCCTAGTCTACTGTGGTGTGGCAGGTATATTGCTTTTCATTAAACGGATAGTTGCAAAGTAACACTCTTGTAAGAAGTTATTTGGTTTCTAATGTCACAATAATTTAAACACCGTTGCCTGTGGTTTGAGACGTTTCTGCTCTTGTTTACTAAGGAGAACTGCAAACTTCTCCACTGCACGTATAAATTAAAATGCCACGGCTGTAACTCGGTCCCATATAGCAAAATAAGACTCTCTCTGTCTGGGTATCCATGGGATTAAGTAAATACAGGCTGATATATTTTAGTTAGGTACACGAGATGCTGAAGTATGGTTTTAGTGTAACAATAAGGGACGACTTGAACAGAGGCGGAGCTTCAGTCAGGTGTGAGATACAATTCCTATCTCCATGGATACCGCAGCCGAACATAACCTTCATTTAGCTGTTTGGCTCCACATGTCCCGGATGAGATGTACGTCAAGAAAATTTATTATTTGTTTAGAATATGCCGCTTTTTCAGGTAAATATTAATCTTATGTATTTGCGTATCTTAACCATGAAATTGAAACTAATATTTTATACCCTTGCGTGAAAATCTATGAATGCGCAACATTTTTGCTTTCTGCAATTACCAACTAACAAATCAGCATGTTTGTAAACAAGCTTTGTTTCCCACAGTACTTTTCCCCTGCGGTGACGTCAGGGGGCGTGTACTTCAAGTCGTCCATTCACTTATCTGGTATAGATTCTTCTCCCCGCTGCCTAATCTTCCCCCAAGGCACTTTATGATGAAAATAAGGACAACTTTTAAAAATTAACATTTCACTTTAATTCCAACGATATAAGAATCCAGTTTAAAACAAGAACAAGTTTACTCCTCTTCCAGAACAAATTATTTTCTTTCTCACTATATAATAACCCTCGGCATAGATAAAGCAGCCTGACATAGATAAAACAAAAATTTGGAAAGAAACATAACCCTGAGAAATAAACAAAAACACTGACTCTTTGAAGGTAATCCTCAATTGCCAATGAATGACTTTTTTACATCAGCTTGTGTCAAGGTCTTTCTTACACATCTGTACAATTGGTTCGTGTGTACTGGCAGCGTGTGTTTGTGCAGTGACGACTGTCATTTGACTGTGTCAGTAAGAATAAAGTCACTATGACTTCACACGTCTGTGATTTGCAGTTATAACCACAAGATTCGTAAGAGTGAAATAAATATAAAATCATTGACAAAAAATACAATTTGTAGACGAGCACATAAGTCCTTGGAACAATCTGGTGCAACAAATATTTCCTCGAAAATTAAATGCCTTTTTTTTTAAACCGCTGGTAGCTATAATAACACTGTTATTGGAACGTAGAAGCAGCCTTACAAAATATCACACAATTTATAACTTGCAGTGAACGATATTTCTTAAACTGAACTGAGAATAGTTGTCAGGAATGAAATAGTGTTGATCACCTAGGGCGGTCTGCACCGAAGAGTGTATACTGTCTGTGACCTTTATTTAATATTACAAAGCAAGTATATTGTGGTAATTCATCGTACGTAGCTCTTGAATACTAGAGATAATCTGATTCCAAACACAGGGCAATCTCCTCAGGTAACTTTATCCTCGCCCTTGAGGTAATGAAAAAACTTTATTTGGTGGCTTCGCGTTTTCGACCCTTGACTTTTTTAACTTGTGAAAACTACCAAACCCAATACTGGATAACCCTCGGGGGTAGCAGGAGCTGGGGGATCCCTCACGAAGCACACACCTTAAACAGAATTTATTCCTCGGAGTTTGTCCTGTTAGGAGGAGGAGCTGATGAGTAGATGGGCTTCTCGTTGTTTTTAAAGTTTGATGTGCGGCGCTGAGTAATCGAGTTACAGCCGCAGTTTTAAATGGCGGTCTCTTTCCAAATGTAAATACGCCTTTCTTTCTTCTCATACCGCCAACATCTTCAACATTGATACCTCTGTCTGAATGTACACCCCTTGTTTTATTTGTTTATCTTGTATCTAAGGAGCCTTGTATTTAGGGAAAATATTTCCTAGCCAAATTGTTTCTTTCTGGCATCTCTACAGTTGTCATTCATTGTTGCCGACAACATGTCTTGGTACAAACATGTTTCCCGTTTGACTGTACCAATATAAATAAGTTTACAGCGACACCACACGTCTGCGAGTTGAAGTGAAACTAGAACCGGATATTTTTGGTGAAAAAAATTATACAGCATTTAGTGTCACTGCATCACGTTCACATCTGCAGTTCTGCTTCGTGGCTATTGGCAGTGTGTATTTGTTAAGAGTCGTCTCTCATTTGACTGAGCCAATGAGAATGAGGTTACTGCGACAATGCACGTCTGTGATTTGCGGGTAGATCTCCACAAGTGAGTGTTAACAACAGCCAATCAAGACAATAAAGCAGGGCTGCAGATGTACACATGTCACAATAAAACAAATTGACGTAGATGTATTTTCACCAAACATATGGTTCCCTACATATGGCTTACACTGTTGAGCTGTGTATATAAATAAACGTTACTGATATTGGTGTATTTAAATTAGTCAACTAATTAACTGCCGATGGTATAAAAATTATTAACTTCTTCCACGTCTCTTTGATATTTGCGATTTCCATGGTTTGTCATATGTCACCATAGTCTCGATGCAAATATTCGAATCCACCATTTATACGTAGATGCCGTGGTTTGTTCATACGGCGTTAGGCTGTAGCCACTGTAAGCGCGAGAATTCATGACCGTCTGGTATAGTGGTAGGTAGATACATGAACATTTCGTGGGTTCAATATCCTTTATGCAAGAATTCGCAATCCTAATTATTATTTAGTTCTTACATTTTCTTTATTGGCTGCTGTTTCATACTTAGTGCAGCAAAAATTCGTTCAAATATTGGTTGAGATTATCTTGGCAAACTAAATTAAACAATGGAATGTTAGGAGACGAACAGAGAGGCCTTCCAGGGAAGCCAGACAAAGTCACATCTCCAAACACCACGAGAGCTAAATATCACTCGTTCAACAGTTGACAAGGTGTCTCATTCACGACTTGAATTGGGCTCACTGTGATTGGGCTCTTGTTTTGTTGTTGATCTATTATTTGTTCTAGAGTCTTCCAGAACGTGTACAATAATTCGTCACCGGATTGCAAAGAAACAAGCATAAAGAAGCTTTTGATTTCCACCTTGTCTTGAAATTAATTCGCGAAATTTTCTAGTCTTTAGCGGTATGATCGTCGAGCGTTTTTACTAGATAATGTATACAGAATCGGCTTGCATTTAACTTAGTTTGTTGAAGATAGGTAGTTGTCTTGATTAAAGACTGGCGTGATTTAGACCGGTTTGCAGAGCGGCGTGTCAGGGTCAGAATATATAGGAAGATTCTAGAGCTTCAGTGCGTCAGTCAGAATTTTCATTGACCAATCCTAGAACTGCTAATCGCAAAGTTTCAGCTCACAGGCCCAAAGAGTCGTTCTCGACGGGAGAAAATAACGTCACACAGAAAATAAGAAACATACAACTGTTTGTATACGGCGAAACAATTACTAAAAAAACACTAATGTTTATTGTAATGTTCCTTAACAATTGAAGCAACTCTCTTTCATTGGTGCTCTTGATCTCTTAATGGAGCTGACAGGCATTTAAGACCATCACACTTCAACGTGACATACATTTGCTATTCTGTTTCCATTTTTCGACAATTGCCGAAACTACTTTATTTTGGCAATGTTTAAGATGTTTAAATATTATTTTTATGGCCAAAACATTGATTATTATTGAACTTTGATTACTAGAACAGCTAACGAAATTTCGCTCGGTTGGCCAGGAAACAGACTAAATTGTGATACAGATGTGAAATGACATGGCGGCTCATATGATACGAGCGAACTTCACCGCTTATTGGCTGCCTGAGGTGGTTGATACCAGCCCCGTGTATGTTTGGTTCCTGCATGTTACTGCAGGTTTCCTATTGGCCTGGCTGCCGGCTAGCTGGGCATCCGCCTTACCCTGATTGGTGGTAGGCGTCTCCGCCATGTTGCTGGCCAGGAAAGCCATTTTGCTGGAGTGTGTGACTGAGTTCACTGTCCTACCTGCTGCTTCACTTCCGTATTCCTAACTATTCTGTGGCCAAGGTTGAATAAAGTTTCAACTCGAGTATTTAAAATAGTATCCAGGGTGATAGAAGCCCAAATACATAGCAGTTAATGTGTCCATTTTCAGTTAGCATTTGTTCTTCAACATGAGCCTCATTCCAGCACTCTCCCAAGAGTTCTGTCTCCGGTTGGTATAACCAGAAGATAGCCCAGAAACGTACTACAATATGCTCTGTATGTCGGTTAGCATTCCATAAACCTTTATGTACAATCGCAACAGCTTTGTGTTGGTCACGAGACCGTGACGTATGAGCGGCTGAGATTCGTCGCTGTGTAAGTCAGAAACATACAGAAGTGCCATTGTTATTCACACTATACACATTTTTCAAAATAAATTTCTGTAATAAATATTTCACACTTAACGGGATTTCTGAATACCGTTTGAGTACCGCAAGTATGTATTGCATTTCGCGTGGGTTTACAAATAATTTTTTACGGGAATTCTATTTTAGCTGACTTACACCAGTATAAATCTTATTCCCTTATTTCACGAGTGATTCTGTTCGAAATGGCACTGGCATCATAAAACAACGTTGGTAAACTAACCGTAATTCAATCCTAAGTACTGCTAGACTAACATAACCACAGCCTTTATTTCGTTTATTAAGCGAAGTTCCAGTCCACCGTTTCCACATGCATTTCTCAGTCTTTTTCACTGAAACCGACCCTAATATATTTTAAATGTAGTTTAAGTTTTTATTTACCCTGCTAGGTACACAGATGAGAGAAACATACAGATGGAGCATAAAGTATGTTCTAGGGCGAGGAGTATGAAGCCTTGAGACGGGATTGGGAGGACCCGATCCGCCATATTGGTAACTGGAAAATGTGGTTTATTACCATAGCAACGTGTATAATGCAACCGTGGGTTGGCCAACCATAACCTCGTTTCTCAACACATCTACAGGAACAGCTGATTGTACTCCGCCATATTGCAACCTGAATTAACAAAGTCAGCTTGGACTCAGTATCGACTGCTAATGCTCCATCTGTATTTTTCTCTCATCTCTAGTTATGTATTGTGTGGTTACTTACAAGGAGGAACGAACTGTTTCTTTGATATAAACTGCTACTAAATCTAGTAATGGGCATAACGCAGAAGGGATTAGGCATCGTGTGAGGCGAACTTAAGGGGGATTGATTCCTGTCAGATCGGTTTTTACGGTTTTTCTTATAATTCAGGGAATAGACACATTTTTTTTTTTACTTTTTTCACGCTAACAAGGCATAGTTTATTGTTCCATTCACTTTTTGGAATCCATATGGCACTGTTTCTGTTAATGTTGCGGCCTCTGTAGTCGCTCCCGTAAATAAAGCAATTTTTCCTTTTCAGCTGTTTCCCGTTGCAAAATAATGAATATATTATGGTTCCAGCAACTACATAATATCGATTAAGTTTGTATCTATGCCCTGTCACGACAACAATTTTGATACATCGACTGGAACAGAAGTTATCGAATACAAACACACAAATCCAAGGAGGGAGGGATCAATACCCCTTGTTAGGGGCTGGTACATAATTCAACGCTAAAAGTATTAATCTATGACTGTAGGTTTCTTGAAGCCAATTTGTGTAAATTAAACAATAGCAATCCTAGACAATAGTTTTAGCCAACGTTTTAAACAAAATGGTTTCCAGTGTTACGAACTTCTGAGGCACAACCTGTGACGCCAGAACCTCGTGCATTTAACTGCGGCGCAAAATATCACGCGTAACGAATTAGTAATTCTGGATAAATATTTACTCATAAAGTTGGCAAATACCATTATCTAGGATTGCCATTGAGTATTTTATCCAGATTGGCGTCGGAAAAAGCGTAGGAATCAATTGATGTTTTCAGCGTTCAGTTATCTACTTCGCACTCGTAACCATCGGCTGTAGTTCTCCACTTCCCTCCCCTCACCTATAGTTAGAGCCCACGATTTTTGGTGAAAAGAATTCTGCAACAATTTGTTTTAATGCCTTATGTGCACTTATGCAGCTCTGCTTCGTGGTCAGCGATTGGCTGTTTTAAATTCTCAGCGCCTCGGGGTTCTACCCGCAAATCACAGACGTGTGGTGTCGCAGTAACCTTGTTCCTGTTGGCACAGTCAAATGAGCCACGTCTGTGCAATTATACATTCTGCCAATAATCAAGAAGCAGAGCTGCAGATGTGAACGTAAGACATTGAAACAAACTGTTGCAGAATTCATTTCACCAAAAATCGTGGGCTCTACCTATAGCTGTACACATACAACTAGCCTCCCTCGACGACATAACCTCACTTGCTCGGACGTGGTATAATTGAGAAAGCCACTCGGCTTTATCGCCTGTTGCCACGTGCAGACATAGGGGTGAGATGGAGAGGCGGGGGAGGCACTAGTGAAGAGTTATGAAGAGAGAAGAAGTTGTGAGGGGAAGCAGGGGACATCTTCTTACCTTCTTCCTTGCACGTGATTCTCCCCGTGGTGTGGAAGGAAGTATGGGGGGGATGTACGTGAGTTAGCAAGGCGACACGTAGTTGTCTTGGCACAGCACGTCCTGCCTTATGCTCGTCTGTGGACCAACAAGACACGATGGTCTGCTACACTCACATTTGTCTCTATGAAGACAGTCTTATCGGTGTACAATGTCCCCGGATATACCGCCAACCGTACTTGTAGACCATCCTAATTGTCAGTTTTGGGGTATTTTGAAGAATTAATTGATTCTTGGAGCGCAGTGTAAAAATTTCCTTTGTTCCGTCTAGCTAACGTTTGAAACTTTAGTAGTAGTAGTAGTAATAATAATAAACCGTCTTTATTTTCCTTGTGGCGAAGCTAAAGTAATATCGGCTTCTCTTACAACTAACCACGTCTTGAAGAAATAACTTAAATTTAAAATTTCATGTACAGTACATAACATTATGACGACATTTGTTACTACACACGGTAGCCTATTTTTACTTCTATCATAATAAGATTGAGAGAGAAAATAATATATTAAGTGACGGAACATTAAAAATTTAAATAAAATAAAAATTAATAACGATTAGTTATCACAATAATGGTAAACAACTCTACAACTATGTTCAAATATTATTTAAAAATGTATAAACAAAAATACAGACTAATATTTATAAACTTGAAAATTTCGCGTTTTCTTTTCACTTTGGCACAAGCTAGGATTCCAACAATTGTAAGTTTGTGTCTTTGACTTATTTTACACCTCCTGGAAGTCTCTGAGACAATCCTGGAAATGTAACTAATTCAGACCTTCATCACTTTAACAACAAGCAGCTAATTAACATCTGCTGCCTGTACGTTTTCACAAATATTCTCGCAGGCTAGTGTACAGGTTAGCGAACTAGCACATTTCTCCTGTTTCGTCCGGCACGATGTCCAAATGCGGGAATCCTGGGACGGACCCCGCCAGGAATAGAGCACGGATCGCCTTGGTGGGAGGAGAATGGTATGACCACTCGGCCACCGCGGCCCGGCCTGATCGATGAGGCAGTGCTACCAAATTATCGCACATGCATTTACTTTCTTCTGTATGATTGGCTCAGCGATCTCCAGGAGGTGACAAACAAGCCAAGGACAAGTCACGAAAGAGACGCTAACCTACAGTTGTTTTAAATCTATCTTGTAACCGAAAGAAAACGCGGATTTGTTAAGGTCCTCAGCAATCGTTCGTAACTACAGTCTCGTGAAGCCGATAACCGAACTAGCGCGCTTGTATCAAAGTTACAGACACATCACTACGCCTTTGTAAACCTATATTCTGTGGCAAAACATTGCCGTTAGAGAAAGTGGCTTGCCTGGCCTCGTTTTCTCGTTTTACAAACAGCTGCAGGAGGATCGCGTGAGAGCGCTTCACAATGTCACTCTTATCACGAAGTACAGTAACAGCATAGTGCACATAGTGCACTTTGACTCTCTTCTCAGGGTCCTTGACGTAGGTACGAACAACACACAGCATTGTTTGTCTCTTTATTTGTACACCGCGCTCACGACAGTAACTCTGTTAATAATAGCCACGGATAGGCCACCGAGTTCCTTACACAGCATTATTTTCATAACTTTTTTAAAAAAATAAACGTCGGTTACTAGTGACAGCAACATCCCAGCTAACGGCCACGTTCGCTGCCTTTTTACAGTCCACCTTTTCTTCTGCCGCCTCGAGTACTCATGGGTCATTAGGGCACCCTCCCGTGGTCTTTTTTAAAGTAACAATTCAAATTTACATATCAAATTAACATGTTGCACAAATGAAACAGTAAAGATTAGAGTTGATACAATATTAGAGAGAAGTTTTACGTTTTCAGTGTGCCAAAAATTATGTCGATTGTCTGTTGTAGCAAAAGAAAAAACCGAAAAGGGATTTTATTTTAAAAGACCCGGTACTTTGTATACGAAAAACATTTCATTTTCACACATCTGTCGTAAACGCGTTCGAACATAATGTAAGTAATACTTTCGTGACCTACAACATTTTACAATCGTTGCAATGTGTGTCTGCATGTAAAATATGTAATTGTTAAGCAGTTGGCCTATGTTACTAGAATTCTAGCCTTATTTTCTTCTTCAAGTGAAATTGTTGGTCATGGTGACAAAATGGCCACCAGCACATTACCGACGTCACATGCGGCATGTGTAAATCAAACTAACTTTTCCAGCTAGAACCATTGAAAAGAAAGGTTAAGGTAGTATAGGTTGGTGTATAATTCCTAAATTCTCTAACAGCAATTAAAACAAAAAATAATACTATAACTGAGCACTGACCACTTGCAACATGATGGAAATAGGTTATTTCTAAGAAAACATAGTAAAAAATGCCGATAGTTTTGCATAGTTGATACCTACTTCACTGGCTACATATTCCTACATTGAATAACTACAATTTATTACTGAAAATGTCTTCCAATATAAATTGCATTTATATTATCAGGATTTTTAATTTTTTTCTTCTATGGTACAAACTATTCTGATAACGACAACACATTTTAAGCTCTGAAATCTTGCTAAGCGTGATTTGGGCTATGCTGTCATGAGCGAGTATGTATAGGTTTGTGGGGCACTTAATTATATATATATATATATATATATATATATATATATATATATATATATATATATATATATATATACACACACACATAAGCCCACACACACACATACCCGGGCACGATTTTCCCCGCATTTTTTTAAGGGAAACCTATATCGATAGCTTATCCTGTTAATAGGATATTGAGGATGTGGCGAAAATATATTTTAATGTTTTTCACCCCCAAAGGATAACGATACCTCATCAGGTCAAGAGATATAAAATATACCGGGAAAACATATTTACTCCTGTTAAACCCTTAGTGGGTGCCTACGTTGCGAGAGGTTGTCAACCTCAAATTGTCATACTTCATTTAGGATATTAATTCTTCTGCCTGCTGCCACTAATATGGGCGTATGTAACATCGCAGCAGTTACCCATCGCTTTAACATACACGGCATTCAAACCCGAAAACGCCTGTCAGTGTTTCAAACACCTACGTCAAGATAGTTAATCAGAATTCTGAAAAAAAAAAAAAAAAAAAGTTTCTAGTGTATAGGTCCATGCACAAAGAAGTATACGTATCAGTAAGATGACTAACAGTAACAACTTTTAAATTATTTCTCCGTGGTCGTACCTGCTTTACGGAATTTATTATGGAACGTTTTACATCTTTCCCCCCCTAAAATGTCGAATTTTGAAAATTTATGAATTGCTTTCGAGGCATTTATGTAAACTATATTCATGTTATAAATTTATCTCTATATTTGAACAGGGTTAATAGATACATGGGATTTATTGACATTAAGTTTTTATTGTTTTTAATTTAATGCTCATAGAGGTCGAATAAAAAATTCTAAAACAACTTTTTAAGGATATATGTCTTTTTTTTTCTGAAGCAAAGATCACCTCGATATCTTAACGGGTTCAAGCGCTATCAATTATTATTGAAAATACATTACACCCTTTTTACACCCTTATTTTTCGAATTTTGGAAAGTATCTTCATATAAGGTGTCTCGGTGTAAGGGGAAGCCAGCCTCAAAATTTAATGTCTCTTGGTGTAACGGTTTGAGTGAGTGAGCGGTGTATTAACTTTAGAACTGGTTTCCTCGAGCAGATAAATAACAAACCATATTGGTTTCCAACAAAGTGTTGGCTGCCTACTTGTTATTTTCACGTGAGAAAATTTGGAAGTTTGAAATAAGGATCGGGATTCATGACAGGTCTTTGATTATGTTTATTATATTATGACATGCAATAGTTGAGCACACAATTCACAATGAGTGAAAAAAATGACTGATTTTGACATAAATATATTTAAATCTGTTTTCTCCCTCTACAGTGTTATAAGTTTGTTCAGGTAATCGTTTTTTTTTTTTTTTTTTTTTCAAGGCCTCGTATTTAGATCACCAGCCGTTAGGAGTAAGACTACGATGCCTTTATTTTATTTCGTTACATTTAAAAATTAAAAGAGACGTAAATAATACAAAAATACCGCCTATAGTAGATTACTCTTCTATTAAACCACCAAACAGCAGAATGGAAGGATAGTCAAGCCAAAAGTAACGGTTTACAGCCTGTATATGGTGAGAGGTACTTTGATAGACTTGAAATAATACGGATATTTGAACACATTAAAACAAGATATTCATATTTATTGTTTCATTTGTTTTTGACTGCGAGAAATTGATGTTGAATCAACATACGCGAATTTCTAATTCAGATTTAAAGAATACAGCTTTACAGGAATTTTATTTTATTTCAACTTGCGAGATGCACACGCACAGAAAGTCAAGTAAGCCATAATTCTCACAAACGTAACTACACGGACACACACACACGTTTACAGAACATATAACTCGGTAATTGCGACAGAAATTTTCATAAATAAAGGTATGTCCTTTGAATGTGGAAGCGACTTCGCCTGTCGTTTGTCGCATTTCAGAGAGCAGTTATCATGTTACACGGGCTCATTTGGCGCGTTTCATATTTTATGATCGCGTGAAGCCAACCATGAATTCCGTGACTCGTAAATCCTAGAAATAAAAAAAAAAGTCTCTCAAAGGACATGCAAGGAAATATTCCCTCCATTGCCAGAGGGGTATATTATGTATGGCTGTAAATTTTGTGCTTAACGTTTTATACAGTAATATTAACTTATCACACATAACTGGTTTTATTTTTAACTTAAGATTATTAGAAACTTCAGCATTAAGTTATCATTTTAAAAGTAACTACGGAGTTTTACCTTCTATCTAAGAAATCGAGCGTTATTATTAATACTATTTTCTCAAAGAGTTTCAGTACGAAAATTTCCAGAACATACAATTAGAAGGTATGATGGTATATCGCGAAAATGTTTTGTGCCAACATGCCCTTGAAATCACTGTAGTTTCTTGCAACATATATGACTAGGTAATGTACGTCTACCACAACATAGTTATCTGCCGACCAATAACAGGCATCAAATATTACAATTTCGGGATTCTTATTCGCTCATTCAAATAGAGCAACAACTCCAAGTACAACATAAAGCTAGTAATATTTTTATAAGCTGAACACGTGCGTTGAAATCCAGCAAACAGTCAACTTTTCCCGCGATAAACAATTATCTCTACAAATTAGATAACGCAAACTCAGGCCGGATCTGTTGGTCACCATGCACAGAAGGAATGTGTAACTTTGTAAGTAACTTGTGACTTCCAAAACAGTAGATTTCACTCAGAATGTACAACGAAGCAACAGACTAGATGTCTCTGTCCTATATACGTACTGTCCACTATCGATTATGTAACTGTACAAGCAGGTAGCACGTCATATGCCTACGAATAACTTCCTTATTTATTACCAGCTTGCAGTAGTGAAATGTGTGTAAAGACAACCGTCATTCATTCACAGAAGTGACAGTGTAGTATATGGCATTGGTGTTCAACCTGAACTAGAATCAATAACGAATTAAAAGGAAAGGGGGGCGAAGGGGGCGGTAACCTCCTCCCCCCTGAGAGCCAGTAGCAATAGGTACAAAAAACGCAAAGCACCTAATTAACGAAATTGAACTATTAAAATATTACAGTTCCTACCAGTTATATATTTAATACTTTACATTAAAAACATTTAAATAGCACCAATTTAGGCTTAGAAATAAGAAAATTTCCGGGAAGGATTCCGGACCCTCCCCGCTTTAGTGATAAAAGTGTTCATTACTTTCTCCCACATGTTATTACGTCAAAAATACAGACTACCTACATTTTGGCAGTTAATCTGAATACAATATTAGAGAGGGGAAAAATTCGCGGGTTCGCTGACATGTAGGCTAGCCTGCAAGAACATATGTGTATTCAAGCATACATATCTGCTCACTGGCTGCTGGATGACGCAGTGATATGTAGTTGCTTCTGTACTATTGGCTGAGACACTTACAGCAAGTGTCAAACATGTCACGGGCCAATTGCGAGAGTGGCAGTTGCTGGAATTATAACACGGGGCCAAAAGAAAACGCGAGTTTTTCAGGTCTCTAATTATTATCTTACCAGCTCGGGGCGTACAGGGATATAAACAACACCACAATAATTCTATACATTGGTTTATGTAACCACTTGTAGTGCTCGAGCCACAGTAATTAGTTTGATTATTAACTAAATATCTAGAAACGGTACATGTAACAACTCGAGGTTCAATATCATATACAAACAAACTCTATCAGAAGCTACATAATAATGTATTTTATTCGCTGTTATTACACCATGAACTCTCAGGGTAGTACTGATCTGTAAAC
Organism: Medauroidea extradentata; assembly: GCA_003012365.1. Taxonomy (NCBI): domain Eukaryota; kingdom Metazoa; phylum Arthropoda; class Insecta; order Phasmatodea; family Phasmatidae; genus Medauroidea; species Medauroidea extradentata. Next base: position 40,771 of record PNEQ01096046.1, read on the forward strand.
AAAGTCATCTAGTATTCATATGTTTCAACAACAGCTTATACTTCAAGGAATACTGTAGTTTCATAGTATTTCAATTACGTATTTATAAATGGCAAGCTTACTGGAAAACTTCCTCACAGATAATAAAACAGGGCCTACTAAACTTCAGTGTAACCAGCCGGCCTCGGTAGAATTGTCAGTCAGGCGGCGGCCTACAGTGCGAGAGGTTCTGGGTTCCAATCTCGTCTCGGGCATGGATGTTGAGCTGTTCCTTAACTTCACTTCGCCCCCAACAGATCTTAAGACATCGTCGTAACCGTAAAATCCTCTCAGCTCACCTCCAGTGTTGCCAAACATCCACGATCTCCGAAACTGTGACAACGCAAAGAGAAAATGAGTACGATAAAACCACATATTGTCGTTATTGTCACCACTTATTTATCGTGTATTTTAGACACGGTCTATGAAGGTAGAGGTCTTGACACTGAGAAATAAAATGTGGCTCCCTTTTTGTCGCCGAGCGCTAGTAGTAATTTGGTGGAAGATTTGTCTTGTTTTGCATTTGGCTTAGCTTAACATGTGAAGTTGTTATCGGAACTGCGTATATTGTTTAGGAGAAAAAAAATTGAAATTTAATTTTGTATTGGAACAGATTTTTTTTCCAACCATAAAACTTAGTTTTTCAATATTTTACATGTAGACACACATTGCAACGATTCTGAAATTTTGTTGGGCAGGGAATAATAGATTTTGTGCGAATATGTTTACTGAAACAACAGTAGGTTTTTTTTCCAGTCGATATATATAAACAGTTGCACACATACCAATGCATTTATGGACACAAAACACAAATCTACTACATAAGCTTACCATATTAACGTAGTTTTATATAAACAATTGTACAAATTGTAACACCGCCAGATGTAAACAAGGCAAATCTTCCACTAAATGGAGAGCATACACAATGTCAAGACATCTTTCTGTTAGATCGTGGGCACGAGGTAGACAATTATTCCTTCCCGACAATATTGTGACAAGATAATGGTGCATAGTGCTGTCTGAACGATTCTTGCAATGGGTTTATATTATGAACATGAAAGTTTTTTTTGGAAACGTCGTATCTGTTGTCGTCTTGAGAAGTCTACTATTTTCCGTTTTTTCTGTCTGTATTGTGTCTTGTCTGTGTTCCCATCCATTCCTGTCTCTTATTATTTGTTTCGTCGTCGTTCGTCCATTTGGTGCCTTTTTCGCACACCACATTTTTGTTGGTTTTTTATTATTTTTTCGTCTGGCTTTTGCTGTATTTTCTGTCGTCCTTCTCCAGTCAACTATATTCCACTTAAGAACTAATTTTGTGTTGTAACGAGTGTGTTATTGTCCTTGTGTCGTCTTCTGGGATATGACTATATTCCTTTAAGGAATTATCTGTACGTTTTATGTATGTTGACTACATCTTACTGGCTATTTCTCCTTTGTTTTTGTTTTGTTGTGGGTTTTCCTGCAATACGGCAACAAAATGTCCAAAATATCTTTAATGTTCAATGGTACCTAGCGACGCGCTGATATTTCATAATCTCGTAGGCAAAGATCTAACCATAATCTGAGGTCAGTGGTTGGCGTAGGCCTCGTAACTGTGATATGGTAAACGAATCCGTGAGGGGGCGGTTCACGTGAAATTTTAACTGTGTAAATAACGTTTATATTCGTGCCAGAGATGGTTTGCTGTGTAGACGTACACTGCGACGATCTGTATTACAATGAAAGTGTTATCGCTTTTCTAGTTTTTGTACAACATGTCTAAGTCCAAATTCTCATAAAACGGTTTTGTACTAGAAGGAAAACCAATTGATTTACTGAATTAAAGTAATTCACACTGAAGAATACGACACGTGCTACGTCAAAACCTGTATAAATCAGCAATGAACTTAATTTTGTATTAAAAAAAAATTCTGAGTTATGGAATAAACAATTGAACATTTCTTATTTTTTTAAAGTACAAAATAATTCTCAATACCCGTGACACTGTCCTTCAGTGTAAATTATTTCACTACGATAAGTCGGTTAATTTTCCTTTCTAGCATAAAACCGCTTTATGGAAATTTGAACTTTTACATGACATTATACAATAAGTATACAAGCTAAAAAATTTTCATTACTGTAAAAAACTGCCACAGTGTATGTTTCAATAACAAACTACATCTAGCACAGATATAAAAATTACTACAACAATTACAATGTTGAGTGAACCACACCCAGATTACTGCATGTCCCTCAAAAATTGTTTGTATTTTATGTTGGAAAGTTAAATGTAATAATAACTATTTTATTACGAACGTAGTAATTTGGCAACGTCTCTCTTCATCATTGCATTGTTGACCCACCATTACCGTTTGTAATTTTGTATGTTATTTAGTTGGGCAATGTTGCATTTAATTTGTTCTAATAATGCTGAACGGCAAGCGTTGTTCCGCAGGTTTCGTATGTACACATGCTATTTGCCGTTGAGTATAATCACAAAGAAAATAATTTCTTTTGAAATAACAAAATACACAGCTACCAATGAATAAAAACGAAACATTTGTTACATTGAGTGTTCTGAAGTTGGTATTACAGAGGTATTAATTGTGGTCATAGATAAGCTTACTTCGGACATCTTCCGTGAAACTAAGCTCATCGTTTTTTAACATGAGTTATGACTACGCTCCCTGATAGCGCATTAAGAGGGCGTGGTACATAATTCAATGCAAACAGCATTAATCTACAACTGTAGGTTTCTTGAAACCAATTTACGAAAATTAAACAATAGCAATCATAGACAATAGTATTAGTCAACGTTTTAAAAACAAATTGTTTCCAGTGTTACAAACTTCTGAGGCGCAATCTCTGACGTCGGAACCTCGTGCATTTAACTGCGGCGCAAGAGATCACGCGTAACGAATTAGTCATTTTAGATAAATATTTACTCGTAAAGTTGGCAAACACCATTATCTAGGATTGTCATTGAGTATACTATCCATGTTGGCTTCGAAAAAAGCGTAGAAATCAATTGATGTTTTAGCGTTTATTTATCTATAATACGCACTCTTAAAGCGCTGCCACGACTAAATGCGTTCGATTCCCGGCGAGGTCAATCCTTATCTTCGCACTTGGGAAGTGTACCGAGTGGTGCCAATGGTCGGTGGGTAAAGACATAAAAATTCGCGGTTTTAGTGACGTGAAGGCTAGTCTCAGAGAATATCTGTGCACTGAACCACACAGCACATCTATATTAGCTGTTCGCTGACTGTAAAAGCTCAGGCACAATTGCGCATACGTGTTTGTCCGAGCTGTCTGATCATGCTGTCTGACCATATTACAGCAGCAGTGAGGCACAATTGACGTGGCTGGCACAGATAGTACGAATACTAAGGATAGAGTACAGCCATAGCCATCTTTAGTAGAAGGCCGCGGCCTTACATCTGGCAACACTGGCAGGAAAGGTCATTTCAACACTTCTTTGTCTCGCCAAAGGCAGTGGCGTCCCCTGATTCGCCGATATGTACGGCACAATAACGAATCAGGTACAGTCATTGCCTTTGGCGAGACAAAGAAGTGTTAAAATGACCTTTCCTGCCAGGGTTGCCAGTTCTAAGGCCGTGGCCTTCTACTAAAGATGGCTATGTTACAGCCCAGTAAGACTTAATGTTTATTTTTATACATAATAATTTTGGCCTAATAAATGTGTTTTTGATCTTTTTTACACAGTTTCATTGAAGGAATAAGGATATCAAATGTTAATACTTATTTAAATTTTTTTAGACATCAGTAATTATTTTTCAGCTTTATATCAACGGAATTTGTATTTGTAAATATAATCGAACGGAAAATTTAAACTGAATCGACTCTCGGAAGAAAACTACGTAGTAGGAAATATGTTAACTAAATACCGTTACACAAAATTACTATTTGGTTGTTTACAAACTCCAACACTTTACCGCGACTTTCCGTTTATTTTCGCGTATCTCGTTTCTGATTGGCGCGAAGTTCACGTGACGTCACGTGCAGGTGGTGCAGACCATGCTGTCCAACCTCCAAAGATAAAAGTTGCCCAGCTCTGGTCAGACAGCTGATCAGCCGTCTGCACTATCTGCATGTGACGTCACAAGTCACGTGGGCCAATCAGATACTCTATCACCATCTGCACCATCGCCTCGGACAGATCAGACAGAAACGTCTGCACAATTGTGCCTGGGCCTTAAGGCGCCGCCTATCCCAGGCTTCAAACGCGTTGCAGTGTGTTCGTGAACATGTATTTTCTACGAAACTATTTCACGTGTGCCCATTGTGCCAACCTACGAAAATAAAACAAACTTCAGAACTTAGTTGCAGACTTTCCACCAATAAAATAATAATGGGTCACCGCTTAATGTCCCATAGTAAAAACTGTTCGGCGGGAATCTTGCACACTAGTTCAGCGCTTGGCTCGTTGAGACGACGCGGCATTTGATGAGCCCTTCATGGTCGACCTTACTGCTCCGTCGCTTTAGAGCCTCGCACGTGCGGGTAGGCGGCATCCTTAAGACCACATAGTTGGGTCTGCATTTAGTTAATTTTTTTTTAAATTGCTAAGCTTTATGCTCTCTAGAAGATGTCATATTACTAAAGGGCCAGTTGAGAATGTGACACAAACTTACAGCTGTTTTATTTCTAGCTGGTGGCCAAAAGAAAGCGTGACATTCTCAGGTTCCTGTCGATGAGTTTTCTCGGTAGTCTTCTGTTTCCTCCGCCCCTTTATTCCGGCCTTGCGTCATACGCCGTCTGGTGTCCACCCTTACTAACTCTGAACAACAGACTGTAGAAAGCTAATCATGATTTCCCCACTTTCAACAGTAAACTAATATAAAACATACCAACAGGAACAGAGGATTCGGCTCAGAACACATTGTTTTTGAGAACGTAAAAAAAAAGTTGGTTTCAAAATAAGATAGAATTAGCAATCCGCTTTCCCAGCAGCACGTCGTCGAGCTACGCGCCAGTTTATCCGTGCGTGCGCGATAACTCGAACATTGCGAGCCGTCGATTCATTCGATTGTCCTCTGCCGACTGCTGAATGAACGCTCGGCCATTGTTCGTTATCTCGCCCTGAGCTGCGGTACACAATCACAGCCCGTCCACGTCAAGTGGTACTTTACGACTGGACATAGCTGCGTGGAGGCCGTGTGTTCAACTATGGATGATCTGAACACCGCCAGATATATCGATATATCGATAAACAGAGGCAGGGAGAAATTCGCTTGTCCACTGGCCTCCTGCCTGGACTTCACGACATTTTTATTACCACGCTTGAAATTTGAAAAATAACTCAGAACTGAATGACAGTGCCACATAAGAGAAAAAGTTTTTGAAAAGTATTTATCTAAAAAAAAAATTATTAACGTTTATAAAACCAATTATTACAAAATTGCACACATTTTAAATAAAAACCTTTTTAACATACCACGTTTTTAAAATGACTAAAAGGTAGACAATATTCTCTCCCATGAACTTCCTTGCAAGATGAAAACGTAAAACGTGTGGCGTATGCAATAGATAATAATGAGTGTAGATGGCAGCTATCGTTGAGAAAACTCACACCATTCATAACATTTGCAGTTCAACAAAATTGTTAGTGACATGCGTAAACTATTCATGCATTATTTACCACCTATTGCGTGTTCATAAAATTTTCTTTTATGGAAGATAATTTTTTTTGCACTTTTCAATCAGTTTCAAAATTTGGTACGTTACAAGTTATTTATATTTAGTATTTTTGCAAATTAAAACATGAGATGCTCGTTGACAATTTATACTTAAATTATGTATTACTATCAGACCTACATTCTGTTAAGTTTTTATCACCGATAAGTCACTTGACAGATTCTAGCGATGAGAGTAAATTATTAAGTGAAACACTGTGGGCAGACACTAATTGGAGTGCTAAGTTATAACAAAAAATTAGAAAATTGCTGTAGTCAACGCAAACACATAATAATAATCTTTTAAATTTTTTGGTTTTGCCTTACGTATTGTCTGTGTTTTGCAAAGTTAATTCTACCACGTTAGAGGTTTCTTTTAATTATTTTTTAAGTATGGTTTGACTTCAGCCAATTCGGATTGTTTTTATTTTGTTTTCTTGGTTTTCTGAGACAGACAACATAGCACTGCAATGGCGTATGTCTACAAATATTCAGTAAATATTTATCATTGGCTCAAATACTGTCCAGGAGGCGTCTAGTAAGGTAAAGTAACTAAGAGGGCTTCACGTGTCACCGACAGCGATGTCACTAGGAACAGTGGCACATAACTTGTGAAGGACAAGAGCTGAGAGAGGAGTCAGTCAAGGTAATTGTCAAAGAACCATATCAGCATTCGCCTGGAGTGATTCTCGTAAGCTGGAATCAGGATGCAGGAAGTAGGAATCGAACCTAGGCCCTCTCGAATGTGATTTTAACTTGTCACCGTTACGCCACCTCGTCCTATGCCAAGCAGTTGGTGAGCCAATGCCAAGACTACGCAAATTTACACATGTTTGGACTAGGTTTTGTCAAAACCAGTACGTTATCTATCGATTCAAGAAATGTTTTGTACATACGCAACTGCAACACTTCATTTCTCCAGAGAACAAGGAGTGATGCAAATGAAAAAGTGACTCGCATGCTAGGATATACTGTATTATGAATACTCAAGTACTGTCTCTTCATTCACCTTTCAGGCTTTACTGTATAATTTTATATGTAATAATTAATTCGGAACAACACTTTGTGGTTCTCTGGCATTTCAAACGGACATGTTCAGTAATGGAACGTTCCCTCTTAACAATTATGGCTGACTTCACCTACTTCAAAGAAAATATATAATGTCAGTTGCAAGATGGAGTCTACGAATCAGAGACGATAACATCCTTAATGCTATTCGTGCTCAGATAAAAGCAATGTTGTACGCTTGTAAAGAGATGTTATACGACTGAAGCTCCACATACCGTTCAGGTGGCAGAGACATAGAGCACATCTTCCTATCTTTAATCCCGTGACCCGTCATTTATACAGCTTTTACGATATTTTTTTTTATTCTTAAACGAGAGCAGATATAGACAAACTATTGCACAGTTTCGCTAAAAATGGTTTTTCCAACGTAGTAAATTTTTTCTAGACAAAACACTATATCGATTTGGCTAATTACTTTATCGATGCGAATGTTCTTAACTGTATAATTAGCTGAAACCGTTGTGTATTTTGACTTGAAGAAAAATAATTGCATAAACATTTTTTAACAAAACTGTGCAACAGTTCTTGTTTAGGAATTTAAAAAAATAATATTAATGTAGTAAAAATGGTTGAACGTTGCCTTAAAGAAAATTATTCAAGAATCGAATGTAATCCTCAGGACGTAATGAATAAATTAAAAAGTATGGGTCCGAACATTTGGCTATATGGAGAACGATCGCTTGGCCCAGCGGTTATAATTCCTGGTCTATGGGCCAAGGGTCCCGGGTTTAAATCCAGGTCGGGGAGGCGGAATGTAATGTTATGTTCCTGTATTCAGTTCTGGGTGTCATGTTTGTACCGTCGCCCTCATCCCAGAGGAAAACAATTGTGAACTGCCGCAGTATCACTCTCGCCTAGTAGTTCCAAGACTCCAAGAGACAGTTACAAATAAACGGAAACATAGTATAAAAAGGAACACGGGCGAGACTGGAGCGTGCGTCAAGGACAACACAGAATTCATGCGCCGAACAGCGAATTGACACGCAGTTCTTATGTCGTTGCCTGGATTTCTATTCGACTTTAAGTAGTGACCTTGGAAATTCTATTAATGGAAAATATTGCGTAAATTTTAAACCAATGCTTCCCTATTCAAGTTTTATGAACCAGGTCGGTATTTTGTCATTATGAAGCAGGCTAAAAAAGTCATGATTAGTTATTTTAAGGAAAACAAAAAAGCATTTTACAAAAGATATGCTGTATTTTTGAAAACAGTAGCAAGGTCTGAAGTGATAAATAAGGATATTGGGAATTGGTTTATAAGTTTCGCGTAGAACAGAACATGCACTAAAGGGCAAGTTACCTTTACAAGTCTACAAGAACTGGAAAGCAACGTCGGCGATAAAGACTGCAGCGCCGGAGGCCAGATATGTTGGACTCTGCAGGAATAATTGATTGTACGGACGGCATCATTGGTTCGTGAGTGCAGGGCGAGAACCAACTAATAATACATCACCAGCCCCTCCATTCAGTCTCGTACTCCACCTATATCCGTGCCGTGGAGTGCCACACAAACGTGCGCCTTGCTTGCTTGACCATAACTGTGTATACAGAGCCGTACATTTGTCCAGGAAAATATATGTTGTAGCAGCTTGTGTCAATGTCTTATGTACACACCTGTAGCCGTGCTTCGTGCTCAGTGATTGGATGGTTGTAACTCTCAGCATCTCGGGGTTCTACCCGTAAATCACAGACGTGCAGTGTCGCAGTAACCTTGCTGTGATTGGCTCAGTGAAAGAAGTGACACCTATACACAGACACACTCTGCCAATGATCATGAAGCAGGTATAAAATGTGCACGTTAGGCGTTGAAACAAAGTTGTGCAGAAACATGTTAGTTACTAACTTATGGCTCTAGCTATGCGAAATGTATAATTATTTTCTACCATTCATGACATTCAATTCAGTGGATGTTGTCGAAAGTTCCTTTTAAGAGCTGTGCTGTCAAAATTAATATCCACGTAGTTGAATAAGGTTTGATACATAACTAAACTGCTGAATACAGTAGCTAAAAAAAGGTAGGTTTATCAAAGGCAAAATTTCAAAAGTAAAAAAATTAATAAAAAAATAAAAATATATATAGAGAACTGTTACTGCAAATTTTTGGTACAAATGTTCTGTCAGAGTTTGGTATTCATGGGGCACAATCCATTAATATATAGTTTTATTCAGTTAATTGCTGTGCAAGAGTTTACACTCAACAAAATATCTTATTATCAAGTTGGCACAAGCTAATACGTATTGTTGCTCTTGTTTTAAAGGCAGATTAATAAAAAAAACCGGATAATTTTATGAAAGTTTTTAACGTCTCTATGTGACTCAAGTTGTCTTGAACACTTTTAACCGAAGTTAATTAGGGAAGTCATCGTATCCAATCATGTATTTTAGCTGTCAACAAATAGAATAACATTTCATTGACAGTTGTGCTGACCTATGCTATAGTTTCGTGTGAACGTCACTTGTGCACAGATATGTCTAGAGTAACGACAAACATTTGTTGTTGTTCGGCTGGTCTAGAAGTGGTGTAAGCGTGAATACATGTTTGTGGAATTACATGTAATGTATGTAACTGTTTTACCGATGTAAATATGCTGCGTCAACTTGGATACATACGTTATTTATGAATAGGTTGAAATTGCATTTGAGCTATGAAGAATTAATCTGGAAAGTATTAAGCATATAAGTATGGAACTCGTAGAGAAAATAAAGAATTTGAAGTTGAAGGGTACTGAGCAACCTTAAAATATCATCCTGGGTAGATGATTTTTTTTTTCATGAAGTTGGCTAACGTCGGCATCTAGGTTTTTCGTTTTACTGTTTCTCACATTGACTTTCAAAAAGTGTAGATTTCAAGAGGTAATATTAGCGTTCATTTATCTACAACACTTTCTTAAGATCATTATGTATAATTTATTTCAAACAATTGCCAATAACTCTAATATTTTTTAACCAAATGCTTTGAAAACATTTGGGGCTGTGTACAGTCATACGATACACAATTTTGGCAGAACGTTTTTAAAATAATGTACCGTTTGCAGACAAAAATTATTTTGCTTCATTTTGACTTATTTTGAAAACAAAATATGTGATATTTCAGAGGTAAAAATATATAATTACGTTTGATGTATCGTAACAGAAAGTTGTAAGGTGAATTTTTTATATATGTATTAATTTGCGTTAAAAAAAAACATTTTCGAAACCACTTTAAATCTAAATATCGAGGCCTTAAGGCGCCAATAAATATTACTTTAACATCGCGGAAGAAATGGTCCAATGTTGCATCATTAATGGAATGTGAACAACCTTATAATTATCCAGTCATTTAGTCAGTGCTTTATACGTAAAGTCACGAGTTTGTTGCGAACAGCTTTTTGCTCCATTGCATTTCAATGTCTCACGTGTATATCGTCAGCTATGCTTCATGGTTATTGGCAGAGTGTCTTTGTTCAGACACGTCTCTCATTTGACTGCACCACTCTGTACAAGGTTATTATTACTGTGACGTCACACGTCTGCGCATTGCTGGTAGAAACGCAAGAAAAGTGAGAGTTTTTACAACCAATCACAGACCTTGAAGCAGAACTGCACATGTGCAGATGTACTCTCACACTGGCGACTTGATCCACAAAAGTGTTCCCGTGTCAGAAACTTGGTACTCAAAGTCAGTGGTCCATTATTGTCTCTCGTAATTTGTGAGCGTAATGTTTACACGCGTTCAAAAATGATTCATTAAAAAATATTTAAAGTTATGCTACAATAGTTCTTGATGAGAATGAACGGCTAGAGACACGGAAATGTAGCGGGTTCAAAGACCAGCCGACTGGGCTTCACAGTCACAGACTATCTAGGAATACACAGGTGAAATAGCAGGTAGGACGGCGAACTCAATCACACAGGCCAGAAACATGGCGGAAACTCCTACCACCAATCAGCGTGAGGCAGCTGATCTGCTAGTCGACAGCCAGGCCAATAGGAAACCTGCCGTAACGTGCAGGAGCTAATCAGACACGTAGATGGAATCAACATATTCGGGCAGCCAATCAGCGGCAAAGTTCGTCCGTATCAACGAGCCATCACGTTATTTCACGTCTGTATTACTATCTAGTCTGTGCCACAGTACTGTATACACTGTGTCCTCAGATGCTTGTATATTGTCTGTTGCTACAGTGAGTGTACAGTTGTATATGTGACAAGGTAGTCTGTGAGTGTTTTCATGCAGGTCTGCTATTGGTTCAGTCCTCAAGGAAGAGTTTCAGTAACAGCGACTCGATCATGAAAGTAATAAACGTGAACGAAAGTTGCCTTCTCAAATGAAGTTGCGATCTCCGGGTCTCTGTTAATAGGTTTGTGGACAAACACCATTGCTCTAGTGTTTTTTTAAAGAACTCTGTGTTTTTGTGACAATGAATCCAATAACAAAAATACAATCCCAGTGGTATATAGATGTCATCTGAGATTATAATTATGAGGTTGACGTTATTGTCAATGAACACAGTTATTTTTACCAACTAAACCAAAACACTGACATACATCCATAAACACATTCATTCACATAGTTCAACCTAATAGTAAACGTGTTCGAGCATTCTTTGTCTATTAACGTCGTTCCCATTTCTTTCATTTGGAGGTTAACGGTCGCAGTGAGAATACCTGAGGCTATCAACGACGAGGATAACTGTAGTGTACGCCATTGTCTTCCTCGGGGATTGTCGTGAAGGCACAAACACAACATCTAGTCCTCAACCGGGCATTATATAACACCTCCACTGCCGGGACTCAAACCCAGGTGCCTTGGTCCACAGGCCAGCAGCTTTAACCACAGATCCTAGTGGTTGAACTGTACTAGATTACATTTTCAAAAGTATGTGATTGCTTCTTATATATTTTCTTATATTTTAGTGGAATATAGTCGTCTCTAGCAGTTACTAACACCAGTCAAAGAACTTAAGAAACTGTAATATTTAACAAATTGTCACACATTTCTACTAGAAGACTAACTATGTTCACGATAATTCGTTGCCATTGAAATAATTTCAAGATTGAAGTGATGTTGTAGCATGACACTTTTTTTATTTTTAATGACATCAGATTGCTTTGTAAATGATCATTAAAGTTTGTTAATTAACTAACGTATGTTGTATTCAATTGGATTTCACAGAATTTCCTACATATGGCGTAATTTGCGCGATATCTGCTCAAACGTGATTCCAGTAAATATTAATTTCGATTATTTGCGTTGGGAACGTGCCAGCGGGTAGGTCGAGTTATTTGTCCCTGTGTAGCCAATCAGACGGCGTATTTTCCTCCGTAGAAGATTGAAAGCCAATTAGCATCATCATAACTTGTTATAAACCAGCCAGATACGCGATGAGATCCAATTACTGCAAACAGTTAATTTTTTTTTCTCGGAAAATTACAGCAAATATAGGGAAAGTTGGGGTTTTTTATAAAAAGAGAAAACTGCTCAGACTGTTTTATTAAGGACTAAGTTCACTCTACCTGCGAATCACCAGGGTGCCGTTTTAAGCTCGAAGATACATGTTTAGACCTGCCTTTAGTTTAGTGTCCTCCAGGGGATTTATAACCAGTCTAGGGCCAACTGCCAAAGTACCACGAAACCATACAGTTGTTTAAAATTTAGCGTGCGACCAAAAAAAATGCGAGTTCGTCAGGTCTCTATTAATATCTTATAATTTGAGGCCCGTTATTTTCGCAGCATGAAGGACCTGCTGGTTGGACTGCACGAATAAAATGAACCACGAACAATTTATGAACTCTGGTAGAGACACTGGAAAATTCCAAAAATCTTTCAAGTCAGCATATTTTACAAACATAACTTATCAATCGTTTTGAATGTTGTGTGATTTAAGAACGGTGTACAGTAGAATCACAGACGACCAGTAGCGGCGCACTAGAGTCATCATTGGTCTAGTCTCAACAGGGACTTACCAATGACTGGAGGCATGGGAATGTGGCGTGTTCAACATCCAGCCGGTTAGACTCTACAGTCCTGTATACACAGTGTCTTCAGCTAAATCTTCATTGGCTGCTGCTTCAGTGAGTGGCTAGTTGTACAAATGACACAGAAGCATGGGTTTTAATGCAGATCTGCTATTGGTTCACAGACTTCAAGGAAGAATTTCAGCAACAGTGACCCAACCACGAAAGTAAATAACAAGGTCAGGAATTTGAAACCCAATGCTTACTCAAATGAATTCGCGAAATATCCGGGTTAACAAAAAAAAACCCCTGGGCGCGTCACATTCAAGTCTAGCAAACAGTCGTGTAATATGATTAAAAAATCTGATTTCTCTGCCTATTGATGGTTAAAAAAATCTTCGTAAGTAGTCAAGGTTAAAGACTCTTCAGAAACGAGACCATATATCACGACTTAATTAGTTGTATTTTAAAACACTTCAGCTAGCACTGACTTCAGCGACTGAATGGTTGCAGCTGAAACGCTTCAGTGGAGGTCAGTTTTCGAACCAGACACGTTAGGTTCTGATGTTTTTTCTTAATCTATTTCCACATATGAACTGAAGATATTTTAGTGAGAACTTAACATCGAGGTCTTTAGCGCTGGGGAGGGCTGACATGAGGTGAGTATGGAGCAGTGCCTGAATGAAAGAGCGGGGGAAACGGGAGATCCCATAGAAAACCCGCCAACCAGCGGGATTGTCCAGCATGCAGAAAGTCCTGAACCAGTGAAAGTTGACATTAAATTTGCACCTCCCGGTACAGGACTTGAGCCCGGAACCCTTAGTCCACTTTCCAGGAGCTTTAATCACTGTTCCAAGATGCCAGTCTTGGTTCTGATTGGACCATTCAGATAAGAAATATACCCTCACTTATGTAGTGGGTGTCATTATTTTGCATAGAGGTTAATACACGTATTACTAAACAACATTTAGCGTCATTTGCGAGTGTAGCAATGCAGTGAACTATGAACTGCTTCGAGGAATACAAAATTGCATTGACTGCCTCTGTAAAAAATTATAACACCCACAACTCATGTTGGTATAAATTTGTCATATGTTGTTTCTGAAATGAATGATTAAATTGCAGACATTCACGTAAGATATCGCTATGAAACGTAGCACCTTATCAAGGACAATGCTTTATAATAGTTGGCTACTTCGTTAATTAAATCCAGAGCCTAACATTCTAAGAACGGTCAGCTCGTGGGATCCCCGGCTTGGACTGACCACTTCACGAATATTGTCTGCGAGGATTATTGGATTTGTCTGTGGAACCCAGCACGCCCAAGATCAAACGATGCTTCTGTCGTGCATTCCTTCCCCTCTCCTCGTAGATATTATGCCCACAGTTCAAATTACGTCAACCGCTTCTCATGCGAGCAGCCTGGTTTACGCTGTCGAGGGTTTCGTAACGAATTTGTGTATCTGCGATACGAACACGTACTTCAAAAACGTCAACCGCTTCTCATGCGAGCAGCCTGGGTTACGCTGTCGAGGGTTTCGTAACGAATTTGTGTATCTGCGATACGAACACGTACTTCAAAATCTGTCCCTGCAAGAGTTAAAAGAACATAGCAATCGGATGAATGGCTTGGGAACGCATAGAAGACGAACAAATAATGAACATTAATTTTATATTAAACGTAATAAACATCAAAATTTTATTTTTGAAATGTAAATGTTACTAGATTATTTGCATATTTAATCTACTCTATTGCAGTATGTGTTACGAAATATTACGTAGCTACCATTAAAACTTGTCCATTGAGAATAAGTTTATTACAGCATTGACTGTCCATAAAAACATTGCTGCTGCAAGGTTGGTGCAGGTGCTTCGCGAAAAAGTGTGCAGTTTTGGAAACCATCTTGCCTGAAACGTTAATTAAAATTTTCCTTGCGATTTCAGGGGTTGACTTTAAGGTAATGTGAACATATAAACTTTGTTACTGAGGTACTACGTATGTATCAATAAGTATAAGGAAATTCCATAGATTAGAGAATCATGCTGGTGGAACGTGATGTATGTTTATAGCAAGGGATGTGACGTCTTGAGACGGAAGTGATTTATCCGCCATAGATAAGTGTAAATAGTTGTTGGTTATCATAGCAACGGGCACAATGCGGCTGTGGGTTGTCCAACCATAACCTCAGTTTCCAATACATATACAGGAACAGCTAATTTCACTCAGCCATATTGTTTACTGAATTAGCACAACTTGACCTCAGTACAGGACACGGTCGTAGAAGAACAGGTCTGGACACTCGCCTATCTAACAATGTATTTTGCTGGACCCCCTTGTTGTTGGGCTGTAGTTTGTCAAGTTACCGACAATATTGTACTTTTTGGCGCTGTTTCCCGGACGGTCGGACTCAAACTCCGTCAACTTTTATCCATTGTTAAATTTATAAAGTAAATAAAGATTGCTGGAGCCTTTTCTTAAATTTGTGAGCGAAGAAAGTTTTTCATAAATTGATAAAAAATACGTTTTGATAAATTGTTTATCTTAGCGGAAAGAAAGTGGGCGGAGTTTAGTCCGACCGCCCTAACATCAGCGCCAATAAAACACAATATTCTCGGTAACTTGGTGAACTACAGCCAAACAACAAGGGGGTCAAATATCCAGGCGAGTGTCCAGACCTGTTCTTCTACGACCGTGGTACAGGATGATAAATGCTCCGTCTGTGTTTTGCTCTCTAATGTGGGAATATACGAATTATCTGAAAAGAAAAAAATCCGAGTGTCAAAAGAACTCAGTTTATCCGCTACGTATAGGCAGGGCCCTTAAGAGACGTGCACAGCAGGTGATGGATTACGAGCTTGAGGTACGGAAACAGAGGATAGATAAGGTCTAGACAACCGGGGTGCGACAAACGACGGACACAGAGGATAGATAAGGTCTAGACAACTGTGACGACTTAATGCGCGGGGTGCGACAAACGACGGACACAGAGGATAGATAAGGTCTAGACAACTGTGACGACTTAATGCGCGGGGTGCGACAAACGACGGACACAGAGGATAGATAAGGTCTAGACAA
>PNEQ01096047.1:0-46074 GCA_003012365.1 Medauroidea extradentata
GCGCAACAGTTCCAGACGTTTTAAACACACTGGGCCTATAGAACAATAACATATCACTATTCTAGGGCAGCTGGTTTTTTTTTAACATTACACAGTTTACTACATACACACTTCGCTAACTTAGAAAAGCATTACAATAACAGTCAAATAATTAACAGCACTGTACAGTCGGCCCGCTTTATCCGCGGACTTCGTATCCACGGTTTTCACCAACCACGGTTGTAAATTGAGGAAAAAAATTTTTTAACACAAATATTAAATGCTTAAGAATTTGTATTTTCGCGCGCCATGCATTGTGTGCCGCACGAACTACTAGCGCGTCACTCGCCGTGCACGAGAGCAGCTAGTATTGTGTTGTCAGCTCCTGTTATCTGCTTTGTTACGCAATGTGCTAGGTCAGGTGCGCGTGATTATCATTAGCATGATGCATTGCGGGCGGGAGCTGCTAAGAAGCCATGCTGTGTCGAATGTGCGGGCGAGAAATAGTGTTATCAAATACAATTCTATCAACGCTTGTGGCGACACTCCCTCTTCGCACAGCCCGCGTCCTTGCAATGTAACTGTAGGGTGGAGAGCTAGCGTGGCGCATCAGGCCCTGCCGTGTTGCGACTCAGCCAGACCACCTGGCTCGCGCGCGCTGTTGCTAGGTCTTCGGCGCCTCGCAGTATCTTACGCGCGGCATTGCATACGGGATGTAGCATTTTTACAATATTTAAATGTTGTGAGACACTTTATGAACGTATTAAAGTTTTGTACCTCACACGTAGATTTAGGGGTTAAAAAAATTTTTTTTATGTGCACCTGGTTTATGTAGGTTATGAAGGTGTCTTGAATATACGCGGTTTTCGTTATCTGCGGAATCTTCTGGAACGAAATGCCGCGGATAAGGCGGGTCGACTGTTTAGTCACAATTGGGGGTGTTAAAGAAAATCTTTCTGCACAATTATGACTATCTTTTAATGAGAAGGGGTAAAGTAATCCAAGTGTAGTATTGTTTTCTTTTTTGTGAATTTCTTAGACTTCTACTTAAAACCTTTAAACAAAATTAGGGAGGGTTTCAACACTTCAAAAATATTACTTCTTAATAAAGAAGTCTGTGATTGATGACTGCTTCTTTTTACCGTAGCTGGTAGCAACCCACTTTTTTACATGCATGAAACTCGCCCACACGTCACTTCCAGCATCACTACGCAGCATGCCATTTGACAAAGTATCAATGGCATCGAGCATTTGCTCTCTTGTCGGCTTTGGTACATCTTCTTCCTCCCCCTCTTCATCTGTCGTGGACTCCTCTTGAACATTTAATAGTTCGTCATCATTCATGGCCCCCCACGTCAGTATGTCGTCATCAACGGTGAGGTAATCCTTGTACATGACACCTGGCGCTAGTTTATCCCACAATTCCTTTGCGATCGGAAGGACCGACAAAGAGAGAATGTCGTCACGAGAGGTACTAGGTTGAAGCTCTGCAGATCCACCAGGTTGAAGTGGGAGGGTGGCAGAAAGGCGCGCGCGGAGAGGTAGCAAGGCGGTGGAAGAAATGTGACACGTGCGCCGGAGCATGGAAGGGGGTGGGGGGAAGAGTGGGACAGAAGCCGCGCCGCAAACTGATAAAAGTAAGTGGCACGAATCACTGTCACTATAGTCCGTGCAAGCCTGGTTCACACAGGCAAGAAACTTTCGTAAGCCTGCTTCACATGATCTTGCTGTGCAAAAATTTTTAGTTTTTCATAAAATATTTAATAATTTTGTAATTTTTTGACGGTTTCTCAAAAATACCTCACTATAATAGAGATCTCTCTATAAGCGAGCTCGCTATAGCGAGATCCTACTGTATACTGATTAGTTTTTTTTATTAACTTCCGATTAATTTTTTGACAAATGTTTGTACTAAATAATATTATTTTAACAAATTCAGTGGAACCTCTTTGTACTGAACCCAGATTTCTTGAATATCTGCATCCATGGAACACATTTTGTGGTCCCACTTATTATTTGTCTGCATTAAAAGACCACATTCATTGAATGTCTGTATGTTTTGAAATTTTTCATCAGTCCCCTGAAAAATTACGGACAGAGGTTCCACTATTAATATGAACATTTGCATCACATCCACAAAATCTCTATATACTGCAAATTATTTTTCTAAAATAACAATGAAACATAACACTGCAGTGAGCAATGCTGTGAATAAGACTAGCAAATGCAAGTCTGCCAAATCATACTTTGCATTAGAAAATTCCTATTCCTTCCACACTGCTGAAAAAAAAACTCTACAGAACCAGGAATATTGCAAGATTTTACTTAACTACGACCTTTACCATATCAAGTATGAATTATCAACATGCCTACACTGTAACGCATAAAGCCACAGGAAACGACAGTCACTGCATAAGTAAGTAATGTCTTTACCATGGAACTCTTTGAAACCAATGGACTGAAATATGCCAATGGTGTAGTCTGGTGTACAGCCCGTTGCTATACGCTGCTCGTTGTACTGTTTATGAAAGTTGAGCAGCTCTGCCAGCAGTCCTTGCTCGAGCATCGTGTCCACCCTGGCTGCCAGCCTCTCATCCAGAACCTGCAGTAACCAGCATCACTACACTAACATTGGTGACCATCTTGCTTTCAACGGTACACACTGAACTTGCGAAAATCAACATTTCCCCTATACTTTTGTCATAATTATCCAGAAGCACCTATGCTGCTATCGCTCACTGGTGGCCAACATGTTTTCAGCACATACATATTATGCTCATGTGTTCAATTCTACATTGTGTATAAATAATTTGGTCGCACCACCTAATGAAATGGCAAAGACTTCTGAATTACTAATCACATGACACAACACACATAGGCCTACAAAAAGTAAAAATCATCTCCAAACCACACATTATGTATATTTTTAGCCTTGCAATACATTAAATTGGAAGTAATTTATTTATATTTTATGTATCTATAAACATTTAGAATGCCCCTGAACAGCTGCAAGGACTTGATAAGGGAACACTAAACAAGCACATTCACATACAGACAATACAGTAAAAAAAAGTTTACATTCTAATACATTTAAACTCATTAACTAGAGGGTACAATGTGGAACCTGTGTCAGGCAGAGCAATGTGACAGAGATAGCCTCCTTCCACCTGAGTAAGACTGAAACATGTAGACATTATTACACTTTGACTTACATGGTAACAAAAAAATTGTAATGAAGATTGACTGAGCTGTCAGTTTGTTAATTTATAATAATAAGTCAAGGGAATTATCATTCTATTAAAATTGAAGCCAAATTTAAGATACAGTAACGAACATAATATGTACAGTAAATTAATCAATGCAAGAGAAGAGAGAACAAAGTGATGCTGAAAACAGGTTAAGTACTGTTTGTATAGAAGAAGGTAGTAAGAAGAGCAAGCAGCACACCTCCTGATCACACTGCAGCCAGAGGATGCAAGAGTGGGGGAACCGCAGTGGTCCTCCCAGGTCTGTGCCACCCTCATGTCTCTGTTGCTTTAGTATCGAGCTGTGTGTCCTGCCTTCCTGGGCAAATACCTGTAGAGATCTGCTGGCAAACAACACACATTATTACCTACACATACTCCTTAAAATATGTAGTGATAATTATGCAGTTTACTATATAATTTTCAAGACTTTTTATTTTAACCATGGTGATAGAATACCCTCGCCTTTTTGTCCGTAGGTTGATCGAAGGTAGTATAACAAAGAGGATGGGAGACTAAAGCATAGGTGTTAACTTAATAAGCAGAACTTAAAGGCCACAAATTTACTGTTTATCAAGTAACTACTGAGATCCCACATACTGTATCATAATAAAATTCAAAGCCGTAGACTTATCCCCATTAATGGTGGAGACCAAATTTACAACCACACAAATTCACCTAGCACTATAACTGTTCAAACAAGTGAAGGCCAAGTCGGTATCGAAATATTGCTGGCAAAGACATATAGCATACTGAAACTTAAGATGACCTCTCACACACAGCACGATAGCATGTAATGCCCAACAAGCTAAATAATTATTATGTTACATTCACAGACACAAAAACACTGTGAAAAAAAATACTTTTGGTTGAAAATGCTTAATTGGCCACTCTGAAATTGCTAAGAATTGTTATTGGCTGATACTTAAATGAACACACTAAGTTAACATAACAAAGATGCTGGAAAAATAATATTTGACATATTTTATTTTATAAAAATGTAATTTCATTTTTTACTTGTATCATTGAAAAACTGCTCTGCAAACTATATTTCAGGTAGAAATGATTTACATTGTTCCTTGTTTACACACCTTTCTAATCATTCTATTACGATGCACATCAGCACAACATGTCTAGTAATGGAAAACTCTTGTGAAATAGAACAGTACTGTATAACCACAAGTAAATCTGTTGCATTCAGTTATGTATCTTTATTTTATTCATGCAAATATTGTACATGCCCTAAATGAACTTGATCATTCATGTCAGGTAAATAAAATTTTAAAAGCCCATCAAACCATAAGCAATAAAAACCTTGGAAAATTTCAGTGAAAACTAAAAGTACACTGATTTTTATGAACATTGTATTAAATATTTTCAAAAATACAGACTACAGTTCAAGATTATGTACGAACTAGCAAGTATTCATTCCTATAATTCTTGATTTCAGAAAATTTTCTGTTCACTACTGCACTACAAGAATTTCTGAAATCCAAAAATCTGGTATTCAGAACAAGCCCTGTTCCTAATCAGTTTGGAATAGCAGGGTTGTACTGTATCCATTTTAAATGGTTAAGAAACTTATTTCTTGCAGCCATATAAGTATTTCATATTAAACTTAACTATGTACGCCTAAGTGTATCATACCTTTTAATTAATTTAAGCAATTATTGGACAGTGTTATACATTAACTGACAGTGTGCTAATTCTTAGTTCTGTATAAAAATTCTTCAGCTTTCAAACCATTCTACAAAAACTTTCTCCAATATACTTTTGCTGTAAATCTTGAATTAATATGGCTAAAATAGTTTTTATACAATTTTTCAAATCTGCAAAAGTTAAAGCATTATTTACCGAGTGAAAACTTACAATAGGCGCATAACACTGTCTAATTGGTACCTTATTTAAAAAAATGTCAAACATACTGTACCTCACAAAAGTATTAATATGTACGTAATTTCTTTAGACCACAATTTTGTATGATACTTATTAGTGAGAAAATAATGATTTTACATCACTCCTCTGAAACTATGCAATTTTAAATTTTAATATCAAGTTACACACTATAAATATTGTTACCTATTTTTTTAGTTATTTCAAAATGCTGGTCATGTAGGTACTATATTTTAATATTGCAGTCTACTACATTTCACACCACTACTTCCATGAAGAAAAAGCATAAATTACATGTATCAACCATACACACATGTTTATTTTGGCCACCAATTTTTAAGACGGTGATACACAAATCAACATGGCTTTTACTCCATAATACTGAAAGTACTGCAGCAATCATTCTAAAATTGAAACATAATGTTGATGATGACATGTTCCTGGGTTTCAATTATGTCACTGCTGACAAGTACTAATTGAACACCTCTTAC
Source organism: Medauroidea extradentata (assembly GCA_003012365.1). NCBI lineage: Eukaryota > Metazoa > Arthropoda > Insecta > Phasmatodea > Phasmatidae > Medauroidea > Medauroidea extradentata. The sequence continues at coordinate 5,609 of PNEQ01096047.1, forward strand.
CATGAGTTCATAAGAAACTCAGAAATTATTTACACCAATTACTAAAATAGGCACATTAGTTACACTGTTAACTTTCTGTTTCTTTACTCCATCTATAAGTTACAACTCAGTAGATGAGACCTAAACAGTTGACACGGTTCGATTAATTTTGTATAATGACTAAATTGTAACTGCATTTTTGTTTATAATAGTTTGTATTTGTCTTGTTTTATGTATTATATATTTTTCCTTGTATTATAATCCCTGAGCTGATGCTCAACATTTTTTGGGATTCCACAACATGTAATAAAATAAATGCATAAAACTCTGTAATCTACAAACATATATCTCTGAAAAAATATAAATGATTTTTACTACCAAAATCCTCAAAAAGGACAAACCACAATAAGGATTACTACCTCAAAACCAGCATAAATAGATTATACTTCAAATAACGTTAACATAATAACTTTAATTATACTGATAATTTTCACATTTTTCCGAACAATAAATAGGCTCACAATTACTAAAACCTTATTTGATGGAATAATTGCGAGCATTTGAATTGTACATACTGCGAGTAATACATCATTAGCCACTGCCAACAGACAGTGCGAGAGGTCAATGAGACTAATATGTGCAACTAATCACAAGAGCTTGTTGCTCAACTGTTTGCGACCACTTACTCTTTACAGTACACACCTGGCTTCTCTGAAACATGCATGACAGGCAACAGCATGTCTTTGCACAGCTAATGTACATGCCAAAAGCAGGCCTTCTGAACAGTTGTTGTTAAGAATCACAAAATAACTTTAATGTAATAAAAATACCTTTAATGTAATACTGTGTACTTTCTCAACCACATCTTGACTTCCAATTTCTGACTTACGATTACCGGTATTTGATAGAACATATTTTTTTACTTCACTTTTAACATTCCTAGAATATATAGCGTCAAACTTTGTTACATTCCACATAAACTAGCTCTCATAAACCATTGTTAAGCTAACCATGCACCATGATAAACTCACCTAATAATTTTTCGCCTGTTATTTGGATGCAGCATGCTGGCCATCTCTGAATCAACTTTCTTCAGCTGATCATACAGTTCCGAAGTTGAAATATGTTTTCGCTCATCTACGTCAATCTTCCACTTCTTACGAATTTCCTCCAACTCGTCAGCAGAGTCGTATTCTCTTTTATGCCCCGGTTCTACAACCAAAATTTTCCAAAGCACAGATTCTATGTAGTAGTTCGTACCACCAACAACAACCGGAAGCAAGTTTCTATCGAGCAGGCTATTGATGAGAGGCACAGCCATGTTTCTGAAGTCGACGACCGTGAACTGACGTAACGGGCTAACCACATCAAGAAGATGATGCGGAGCTTGTAACCTTTCTTCAGCAGTCACTTTGTTGGTGATTATATCCAGATCAGAGTAAACCTGAAGAAAAAAACAAAGTATCACAGGCTGTAAATATAATCAGTTATGAAACTAATAGCACAAGCAATTCACTTTACAATGATTTGGGATAACTTTGTACCAACGTAGAAAAACTTTATATCTAACCATTATGCATGCTGGTGCTTCACAATTAACAAATTTTTCCATAAGGAACACAGAAGTGTTCTGAAACTTGTCAGCCTTTATTTGAGATTAAATTAGGCTAATGGTACAAAATTGTTCTAACTGGTAAATAGTTACTGAAATATATAACATTTACATGTCTTGCCCATGCAAAGGCAGACTTTACAGGTACATATCTGCTAGTTACAAAATAAACATATTTATGCACTACTTCTCCAGATGTTTCATGACATTGTCAAGAACAGAAATGTAACAAATATTTAACATCAACACATGCAGCATCCATAAATTAATCTTGCAAATCACTATACCACATGCATAGTCCACATATTCATCTGACAAATCAGGACTTTGTTTGTGGTAGTTTCCAAGAAAAAACAATAATACAGCTTTACCAGACAGAGCCTTTTCTCATACTGCAATTTTCAAATTGAGCTGGTGGCCAACCCTAAAGTGCGTAGCTGATATTTGCTTGAAACTCTTCATCTAATCTTTCCCATCTTACTATACACAACATACGATGGAAAAGCTGAGTTGAATTGACTTCAACTAAATGTTCTGTAACCTGGATACCTAGGTTGACTTTTGAAAGTGTTGTCACCACATTCTTTCCTTTGAGAGTTATGTCACTACGTTGCTTTCCAGATTCCTATGTCTATTGCAGAATTACAGTTTACAGTTGATGATGCTATCATGTCGTTCGTAACACAAACCAATGAAGACGACCCTTTTTCGAATGGACTGTGAACAGGGGTGTAGTGGAGCCAGAATGCAACAGAACAGCATTCCGGTACCATTTTGTAAAATTTTACCGATAAAAGAACAAAATTTAGAAATTCTTTTCTTCCAAGTTTTCTGTTTATACAAATGACTGCTACAAAATATAAAATGTACTAAGAGTGGGATGTACAAAAGGTAGTGCCTCTGTAAATTAATTGAAATTATTGTTCTTGAGTTACAATGGTTCAACTAAAATCAGTTTAAAATTATTTACGGATATATACACCAAAACATATCATTAAAAAAATATATGTCCTGCAATCTGTTTAATTGAAAGTTGTCAGTACAAAGACAGTATCTAGCTAGCTAGCAGACCGACATCCCAATTAAATTCTAAAGCTGATTGTATTAGTACTAAACAGCTAAAAATAATTATACTTAGATGTATCTTTGACAGTAACTGATTTCACTTGCACCATGAATGCAATCAGTCAAATCTTCTAAAATTGAGGTAGAGGCCAAATATCACATAATCTTCAGTACTTTAAAGGATAGAGGATCAAGAAGTTTAGCCACACGCCGCAATGGAACCACCTTCGCGGCGCACTTCCTACCCAGCCCGGTGGTCATCTGTCCTTCCAAGATGCACTATTTGCCGCTTAAGTGAAAGATGATGTCAGGGAGAAGGGGAACGTTACAACGATTAGAGAATTTGTGAGTCAAGCCGACTTGAAATGAAATAGATAAATCTGGCACACTTTTGTTTAACCTAGTTCAGAACACTTGTTTGCGAGAGAAGTAAGTGGGTAGCGGGACACCTATTTCTTCATTACAGTTTAATAATAAACTATTTAGCCTTTTCCCGAAGGAAAAAGTAGCCTTGTGAGATGCTGTGTGTGTGTTCACATGCACGCACATGTGTGTGTCCACCTAACAGTTTTGAGCCAGTGTACCGATTTTCATCAAACTTGATACACAAATACTGCTTAGTAGCCTGACTTTTACTTCGTATATTTTGTTTATGCCGTGTTCATATTCTCAAAATCTCGGTACACAAATACTACTACATTCTAAGCTGACTTGACTTGTGTGTATTTTGTTCATAATATGTTCAAATTTTTCAAATAGCAGTTATGTTTAAATTTTTAGCATAATGTACCTAAGGATATATTATTCTGAATTTCATTCAACTTGGTACACAAATACTACATACAAAGCTGACTCTACTTCAGTGTATTTCATTCAAACTTTAAAAACTGCAGCCATTTTTCTATGTTAAGCATAAAAGGATGCATCTACTGAAACACTATTTTCCAATTTCATCAAACTTGTTGCTTGTTAAGTTGACTTGACATTTATAGTGTTCATATTTTTTTTTTTTAACTGAGGCTGTTTGAACATAGTTTGAGAACACAAGACATCTAAGGAATAATTTTTCGGAAATACTTCATACTCAGTACACACAGTAGCAAGGTGAATCGTCTTTTATATTTTTGTTCATGCCCTGTTCGTAGTTTCTAAATATCTGCCATTTCTTAGTAAAGTGACATGACTTATGTATTTTGTTCCTACTGTGTTAACTGCTACACAGTGGCAGAATTTTAAATATTTTATCACATGAGATAGACTTAAAAAAAAAATTATCTCCGTAGGAACATAATACCCTATACGGTACAGCAATTTCAGTTTTATTTGTTTTGTTTGTGCAATACTCAGCATTTAAACGTTCATTGAATTTTGTTTATCATATGAAATATGTGAGGACCATTTTCCACAGTTTCATCAGACTCTGTACACATTTAGTTCTAAGTATGGTAATGTGAATTTAAAGTTGCGGAGTCATGTTGTGCTTAATATGTAATATACATCCCCAATTTTAAAGATTTTGTGACATTACTAAATCAATATTAATACATGTATGTCAAGAGCTACAGGACCTATAAGAAGAAAATGTAACAATTACCTATTTACTTTAATATCAAACTTGGATTTAACTAGTCTTCTTTTTTTGTAGGTCCACCATGTTAAAAGATGGGCATAAATACATTATTTAATATTCATAGATCTATGTAAACAATATTAACTTTTAGTGTTAAATTGTAACAATTTCGAGGAAAGAAGCCTTATTAGTTATGTTATTAACTTCTACCACATGTTGTTGTATTATTACATTAGGGATATTTTAGTGAGTGAGAGATTTTGGTCAGCGATAAACATTGAGATCTTTGGAGCTGGAATGAAGGGGTGGGGTAAATGGGAGATACCCGAGAAAACCAGCCGACCAACAACATTGTCCGGCACAATTCCCACATGTGAAAATCCGGGGACCGACCCCAGACATCCTTGGTAGTAGCCAAATGGTCTGTCCATTCAACCACTGTGGCCCCAATATTTTAAAGTAAAACAAGAGTGAGTAACTCACAGTAAATTTGGTAAATTAATAATTTGAAACTACAATTTTTTTATTTCTGTGCAATTAATTCAGTAAAGTATTTATCGCACAAAACATAAAAATTAACAAATTATTCATTTTATAGTTTTAACTACAATTTTACTTAGCTAATCACTGAATAAAAATCACAAAAATAACAATGAAGAAACCATGAGTAATTGCAGAATATTAGACATACTTTATTGCTGAAATAAATAGCTGCAAATTTAATAGTATCAGAATTACTGCCTTCAAATACACAAAAGAGGTTCTAACTTGGAAGTAAAGAAAAAAATTATTTTTTTTTTAAATATCAAGTTTTGCTTCTCAATTTTCAATTGAAATCAGTGCCTATCAAAATATTTCATATATATCAGCTTAACATTTTGTTGATACACTTATTTTCATCTACTACTATAACTATTTGAAACATTTTTGTTGGTGTTAACTATAGAAGTATGTTCAACAAACTATGCATGAGGAGGGAAAGATATGTATGGTACCTATTACCTTTCTGCCAATGGTACTGTGATGGGTATGCAGACTTTGAGAGAAAGAATTGTTAGAACCACCAAAAAGGCTGAGATTAAATAGGGCCAGACAAATGTATGGTCCACCATTGTATGTTTACATGTGACCAGACAGAAAAAAAAACTAAAAAACAAATGTTTTGTTCTTTGTGCCAAATACTTACTTCCGTTGTTCAAATTTTTTTGTCTACAGAAGACAAAATCGGTACAACTAAACTATTTGACTGCCAATCTTCATTGAACTATTCAAAAAAGATTTTGTTTCTTAAAAAAAACTTGTATATAGGTATGAGTACGAGTGTGTACGTGCAAGTGATTCTAATTTTCTTTGTGCCGTATAATTCTAACTCGAACTTAATATTTTGACTATTGCATTGGCTAAGTATTTACGTGAGGTGAAGATGATCTGTGCTAGACATACAAGCATACAGGAACAACTCTAACAAAAAATGATTCACATAAGTATATTTTGTCCCTCAAAGACAGAGCACCAGGTCTAGCTCGTATTATGCTGTTGTGCCCAATGTGACGTCGCAAATAAATCTGTGCTTATTTCTCTAGCGTAATTCGGTGAGACCTCACTTTTTCGTGGCTCAGAATTAAATTCAAAACTAAATTCAATACTCCAAGGTCACTCCAGTACAACCACACTCTACATACCGGTAATCTCTAACTCCAGAAAATGTAAGCAATGAAATGCCAATGCATCTGCACTCAAAGAGCACCCAGTACTCAAAGCCCAAAGTAAACATGTTACTTAAGTTCCAGCCACCTGCACAAAAGTCCTACTTCAGCAAATAATGATTCACGACTATCAAGAAAATTTGACCAGACACCAACCAAGTATTTTACTAATAACAATTTATATATATTTTTGCGAATATGTATTTTCCCCTTCACGTAAATAGTAATTTTTTACGATATAAAATTAATTGCATATAACATTGTTTATTAAATTTCTCTATCGCTAAAAAAAGTGACTGGCCTAGGTTGGCTGACTTATACTAGAGTCCAGTCAAACTACCTTTTTCCTCCCTTGCCAAAAGTTTTCCTAAGTAAGACTAGCTGCTATCTGCAAGGGGTTGTAATCATGCGGCCTTGTCAGTTAATGCATAGGTCGGGTGTCATGTGTCTGTTGGCTCAGTACAATTACAGATGACAAAACAGATACAGGAAAGAGGGGAAGGAAGGAAGGAAGGGGGCCTGCTACACTGCTATCTAGCTGCGTCCTATGAGCTACATCTTAGGCTGTTCTTGTTCTGAATTTTAAGCTATGGTAATCCCACTGTTAAGTTAAACTTTTGGGTGTAGTGGAGCCAGAACAGCATTCCGGTACCATACTGCTTTGAAAGATTTTCCTCTCTTCAATAAAAAAAAATTGGAAATTGTTTCCTTTAACGTTTTCTGTTTCTCCAAGCAAAAGCCACAAAATCTGTTAAGTTTTCTTTCAGTCTTTCATCTTAACTTGCCCAAAATGGAAAGCATTCTTTCTCTATTTTCTAAGGCTAGTATGAGACAGAGGATGTTAGTCTACATTCAGTGGGGCTTTAAGCTATGCATTCTTACAGCGAGCAGCCACATAAAGGTCTACATGTTAAAACAATTATCACAAAATACTTGTATGAAAAATATATATATATATACAGAGAGAGAGAGAGAGAGATAGAGAGAGAGTGTCTATATATATATATATATATATATATATATATATATATTGTCGCGACGGTTTTTTTTTTTTTTTTTTTTTTTTTTTTTTTTTTTTTTTTTTTTTTTTTTTTTTTTTTTTTTTTTTTTTTTTTTTTTTTTTTTTTTTTTTTTTTTTTTTTTTTTTTTTTTTTTTTTTTTTTTTTTTTTTTTTTTTTTTTTTTTTTTTTTTTTTTAAAAAAGGGTAGAGACCTCGTAATAATACTTTCGTCCCGTTTGAGTTAAAAGTTTGTGTGCGATAAGTTTATCCTTGTTTGGTTTAATTTTTCTTGATATGATAATTGTGTGGTTTAGAGCCTAGATTTTCCTTGATATTTGTTTTGAAGTCAGTCTTACATCATGTTAGCACCGCAAAGTAAGGTACAACATGTTACGTTAACGAGACATTATTAGTGATGAGTTTGCAGTTGGACAGGGCCAAGCGAGGCAGCGTAAACATTGACGAAGGTGGGAACGAGAGTAGTGCTTGATGTGTTGATAGATCTTTTGTTGATAACAACATTTACTGTAGCACGAGGATACACAGCATTTTGTAATCAACAGGTGACAAAAATACTATCGTGCGCTACATCCTCCACTTTCAGTAGTTTATGTTCTGGTTGAAACGAAGTCTTTTCTAGCTGACGTTTAGTTTTTTTTCACACGAGTAAAGTTTGACCTTCGGGGAGTATGTCATGCGGACACGACCACAGGAGAAGAGGGTAGAGGGGTGTGTGCTCGGCGATAGTCATTTGTTTGAACAAGGAGTGTCGGACGATAGTCGACGATCGGAAGTGGAGCAGTGTGGCCATGATGGCGCGGCGCAGGTGGCGCAAGAAACAACGCCAGTAACAACACTGTAAAGTAAACTTTTCAGAAAGTGTTTGCCGTGCTTTAGAAAAGATTTTAAAAGTTTTCAAAACGTTTTTGTATCGGGAATGTAGACCACTCGCCTGACGGCGTGGTTTTAAAAAGTCGGGGAGACTAGCGCGGAAGAGCAGTATGTTAGTCGACATCCTGGAATGATGAGTTAGGCTCGGAAGCTACGAGGTAAGCATGACTTAACCATCTAAAGTAACGATAAGCTCTTAGAGTGACACTTAGTTTTTTTTCTAACATGTAACGTCTTAGTTTTTACTTTCACAGTAGTGTGGAAGAACTCCTTGTAACTTCTGCTTCAATGTTAGGTTAGATACCGCGAATATTACCGTTTTTATGTCGTTGAATACCACAGTTAAGGTTTAAAGAATTGTAACGTTTAGTATACATATAATTTTTGTTAACTTTTCCGACGTAACCTAACTAATAAGTCTTGGTGATCCCGAGGTTGTTTCTTAACGCCGCGTATGTAATTAGGTTATAGTTCGGTTTAGTTCCATATGGAACCCGACCAATACAGCTATACATAGCTGTCAGATGTACTGGTTCAGTATTATTGTTGTATAATGTGAAGTAGAAAAACAAAGGAACAGAATATGAAAGGTTATACTTGTTTCTTGAGGATGAAATGTTTAACTTGAAAAGGTTCTAGAAAATAAATAAGTTATGGTCACGAATCAAGTAGTTTATTTATTTATCAGTATTTATTGAGACAAATAGGTACATGCATTTATACATGCCTCTTGCATGCCTTGTACTATTGCTCTTACCTTGAGTTACCAAACCCCCAGTATTTATTCGTGATTTATATATTTTTGTTTAGGTTAGATTACCTACTTTTTCTGGTTTCCTGATGCACCCTCTTTTATGTTCTAAAGTTGAAGTAGGTGGAAGTGTAGTTCTTGACCAAGGTGAGAACAGGGTAGCCTACTAGTAATTCCTGAGGCCTACACCTAGGTTACTAGATTACCTCACCTAGTGACTTTTCCTCACCTCCGGTTTTCCATCTATTTTCTTCTCCTAGACTTTTGTTAGTTGTTTAAGAACGATCCCCGGTCGGAGGTAAGGTTGTGAGACAACCCCTCAAGGCTTTTAAGGGGTATCTCAAAATTGTGCCGACAAAAAAAAATTATATATATATATATATATACACATACATATATGATATATATGGTACCTATTTTATGGCTAGCTAAATTACACTCATGATTTAAAAAAAAAAGTGTTAATAGTAACAGAAATAAAATGTGTTCTATTTAATTTATTACTGAAATAGTTTATTTGTTGAATGCTTACCCACTCATGATATTGTTAATTTTGAGTACAATATTACGGCTAAGAATACTATATTTTCATTTTATGCTGAGCATATGTGTTTTAAAACAAAGTTAGTTTTCTTAAAAATATATGTATTTTGCGATGCTTATACACTATTAAACTTTAGTGTTTGAAAGACTGCTTTTTTTTTCTCACAGCTGAGGTTGTTTCAATAATAAGTGTAGATTAATAGTTTATTTCCAACCAATCTTATATATAACATATGTTTTGTAAAAAATTAAATACCACATGGTTTCATCCGCTGCAGCAAAAATTATGATTGAAATTGTATATTATAACAGCTTTTTGCCCCCTCAATTCTTTTTTAATTTCGGAATCCAAATGTCAAGTGACACAAATACAGGTATATTCCGGATGTTCTCGGACTGCTAAATTTACGACTATACCCTTGGATATTAATCTTCAACAAAAATAACAGTCTGAGTATGTCATTCTTAGCTCATGTCTTGTGTGGCCTTAGTGTTCCGGCTGCATATTGAGTAGGTTAATTTTTCTTCACAGGTGCACTCCGAGCATAGTTTTTCTGGCACTGTTCACGGGCATACACACTTCACATTTCTCAGCACATTTGCAAACATTATCACCTTTGATAGTATTATACACTATTTTTTTTTTTCCATTACTAACAGCTCTTAGATCTCGCATCACTTCCACAATAAATCATACCTACATTCCATCACTGGTAAAACAATTAACAGTTACATCTGAGACAGGAGCAGTTTCCCAGCCACCCATGTATAGTGACAAAACAAAGACGTAGAAACTACAAGCCAACAATGCTATAAGCAAGTTGCTAGTTGCAATAACCGTTTGTTCCCCTTGCTAGGAAGGAGAGGGGTAGACATGCCAATCAGTTTCAATATTTCCATTTCATCCAAAATTTCCCAATACAGTTTTCTACTCTAGGTAACATACTCTGCTACGTTTATTATTGTTTTTACCGTCCTTAATCTCCTTCCGTCTGTATCTAAGATGATTAAGGTTATTACTGAAAGATTGATGATGTGCCCAGCTAGCTAAAGAAAACTCACATTTCTCATTATAAACAATTGCCGACGAACCCACGTACCTCAGGTTGCAGATTCCGTTGACGTTAAACTACTTCAACTTATGTAAGCAAAACAATTAAGTATTTTCTTCCAGTGTTGAAAAGATAATTGACTGAGTTAAGTTATTTGGGAAACGGCCGCAACTACCCGGAAGTCCACTCGACTGGTGACCCCTAAGTACGCTGTCCACCGCCCCGCAGTTTAATGACGACGAAGAAATTATCCTTTTCCCACCGGAGTTAAACATGTGTTGCTTGCTTGCTTACATATTCACATCTTTCCTAGCATCCCGCGTACTCATCTGTAAGCTTGCGTCCCTTCCCCACCCCCGAGTACAAGGAGGTGACGAAGTTCCTCTCAGCCAATCAGAGAGAGGCACCCTGCTTCCCGCAAATGTGTGAGTCCGCTATTAACGGCCTATGTTTATTACACAAAATAAAGTTGTACATTTTAACATCACTAAAATACATAAATAATCTTCTTACTCTTTAATATTATTGACATCTCTTAATTAATACATTATTACAATAAGTATTTCGTTACCAGTGTGCCGGAGAAGGAGGGGGGAAGAAAGAGCGGGAAGAGAGAGAGAAAAAGAGAGAGAGAGAGAGAGAAAGAGAGAAGGAGGGGGGACCAGGGCTATTCTTTCGGCTTCAAAGCTCACATGTGGCGTTGCAGGCTGCAGCTGGCCTTCTAGGTCACCAGATTGATGGGTACTTACTCACAAAAACTATAATGAACAAATACAAACTTATGCTAATTACATTACCATAATTGACCAAGTGGCCCTTTGCAGGTTACAATGATACCAAACAAGATATATGTACTGCATGATTTATGATAGCGATAGTTTTAGGTGTTTTTAATTTCTATGGATGGCGTATCACATACGCCTTGATGTATGACGAGTACGTCGTACCTATATATACCTCTGACCATTGCACTGTAATAAATATTAATGTTGAATCCACTTAATTGAAACTATTGCCTTAACAGAAAAAATAAGAAAAATGTCTTAAATTTTAGCTTATTACTACATTTTATAGCATATATGAAATATGCCCGTTACATGACCCTCTCGAATTTTTTCGTGAACAGAAGCATAGATGAATGTTTACAAAAGATTCGAAGCAGCCAAAATACTAGTATCTTAACCTATGTTTTACCTCAATACAACAAAAGTCAACTAACTAATCTCTACAACCAATTCACATCTTAGAACAACAAAACATTTAAAAATCTCATAAATTCACATACGTTTTTTCCTTTTATTTTTTTTATCAAAACTCATTTAATTCCCAGTGTCAGTAAATTTTCATAGTTAAAAGTTTTGTTTCCTTGGACTTACACACATACAATTTTTTCAAACTTATTTCGTAGTTTCTTTTCTCGTTTCCAGTCTATGCCATTGGTATGGTCAAAGCTAGTCACTATACAAAACATTTTCTGCTAAGGCCGCCTGAGGCCATCGTGAGAGGGGGGCGAGCAAGCCGTTTCTTTCTGTTCAAAATCCTTGGTTTCTCCCTAAGTTAACAAGACTAGACCCCAGCTTTAAGACATCCCCGTCGCTCGCCCGTCGCTCGTAAACTACCCTCGTAACTACACAAAGACTGACCCTAATAATTTTGACCCTTGTCAAGTTGTCGCTTCCTGGCATCCTGGCCCGGCGGGCGTCTAGCCGCGTGGGAGCTGATGGCCGTCAAGGCTAACTAATTACCGTCCGAACCCACTGGACAATGTGGGACGTTTCCACTCCCCTTGCCGGAAACTTACCAGATGTTAACTCAAGTCTACTTGCTAACATTACACAAATTTATACACACGAAATACATACTCCCACAATAGAGATTACTAAGCTGTTCTAAAAATGACACTACAAGAAAATATTAAAAACACACACCTACTTAAACTAAGCTCAATGTCTTACTTGCAGTACCATTTCAAGCGGTCGATGTTGAAAATCCCCCTTACTCTTCCAGAATCTGTGTCTTTAAGCAAATATGAACTGACTCCTACCTTACGAGCCACCTAATACGGGCCGTGGAATACATTCACTAGCTTCCCTATTCTTTCCTGGGCTTTAGCTGAGCAGCAGACAACATTTACTAGCTCCCAGTTCCCCAAACTAAGGATGTGTGGTGTCGTGCCATGTCGGCGCTGCCTCTTTTCTTTTGTCCGCTCCTGGCATCGAAGGAAGACCTCGTTGCGCGCTACATTCACAGGCAGCTGCATAGGAAACGAGATTGCTTTTTCAATACAACGCGGCGGCTTTTCCTCACATGTATGTTCATGTGGTGTCATTCCCGTCACCTCCGATGCAGTACCCTCAATACAGTTCTCTACCGTCTTTATGCACATAGGCCAGCTGGCATGTTGTCTCTGACAGAACACCCTGTGTTCCCTTACCTCAGCCGAATCTAATAGCCTGGACAAAAAAAGTTCGACCTTCACACATCAGGTACACATGCCTTACTCAAATATTTATCCATGCGTATACTGAATCGGACTACGGGTGCATGGGTCGCATTGACCGAAAAAGCAGGAATCATTTCGTCAGTGTTCTGGATTAACGCCGTCTGAGCACGCCCTATGTCTGCCGTCGTTTTTCGCGAGAAGGTGCAAGCCTGCGAATTTTCTAGCTCTGTAACACGATGCTCTACTGCGTTCGTTTCTGCAGACGTTTCCTCGGTATCGTCTTGAACACAGCCAACCTGTGAGACAGTTGCGTTAACTTGCAAAATTAACTTAACAATCTGCTCTTTTATTGGTTCCTTCAACCAATAAGTGGTCATTCCCTACACAGGCTGTTACATGATGGTCGGTTTTACTCTCAACTCTGCTGACTTCTGCCGTTACCGCGGCGCACCTCTGTTCCCCTTGTCTTCCAAGCCGGCTATATACCGGCTGCAGTTCCTCGGTCGATTGGCCTCTACGTTCGCCAATCACTTCTATAAGTTCTGTTTTTAATTGATCGAACATACCACGTACATTTTGTTCTAACCAAGTGGATTGCTGCTCAAACAGCCAAGTGGATTGCTGCTCAAAAAGCGGTTGCATCTGTAGCATGAAGCATCGAAATTGGGAACCGACTTCTGAGTTACCCTGTGTGGACCGAGAAAAGTCACTGGTTCCTTGAACTGCCGGGTCTCCTACCCCATTCAAGGAGCTACCATTCGCGCCGCCTGGTGACCCTGAACAATCATCCGCCGACATGTTATTACCCCCACTGAATAAACTACCTAACAGTTTATCGAATTCTCCAGAACATCTGCTCTCGTTATACATGACTGCTAAGCAAATTGACTGGCTCTACTTATTTCAATGGCGTCAAGCGGCCTTTGTTAATACAATCTATACAAAACATAAAAAATTTAACAAACTAACAACCATCTGGCATACATTACTTCTCACCGCACTACTAACACATACACTATCACGTTGAAAGCTGTCAAGTCAGAAAAAAAACTAAAGTTGCCTCTACAGTAGAATTCTCCCGTTGAAGTCCTTCGACGCACCGACAGGAACACGTCTACAAATATATAAATGGTAATCCTTAGCTCACCAAACTAAAGATCTGCCGATGTAGCCGTGACCAAGGCGCGGAAACTTGCGCCGCAGTCACCAGGGCGTAGACCCTCGCGCCGCCAAGTTCCGGAGGCAAGAGATCCTCGCTCGATGCCCGGTCAGGGCGTCCAGCATCTCTCCGTAGCTTTAGTCTCTGCTAACGTCCCAGGTGGACGTTGCTGATGTTGACGTCCTCTGCTGCACTCCGCAGTGTTACTCGTTCAGTCCGAAATTTAGTCTTATTCACTGCAACCGCGATTCCCACGACAGTTCAGGCGCATACGCACAACAGATCCGACACGTCTGTTCTGACACTTTCAAGCACTTGCCGGTCCTATTTCACCGGAGTAATATCGCGTTGGCGTTTCTCTTTGGTCGGTATCGGGGTTCGAACAAGAGTCTCTCTCCGGTGTGCAGTTCGTAAAGCCCTGAGTTGGCGCGCCACTCTGCTACGTTTATTATTGTTTTTTCGGCCTTAATCTCCTTCCGTCCGTATCTAGGATGATTAAGGTTATTACTGAAAGATTGATGATGTGCCCAGCTAGCTAAAGAAAACTCACATTTCTCATTATAAACATATGCCGACGAACCCACACACCTCGGGTTGCAGATTCAGTTGATATTAAACTACTTCAACTTATGTTAGCGAAACAATTAAGTATTTTCTTCCAGTGTTGAAAAGATAATTGACTGAGTTAAGTTATTTGGGAAACGGCCGCAACTACCCGGAAGTCCACTCGACTGGTGACCCCTAAGTACGCTGTCCACCGCCCCGCAGTTTAATGACGACGAAGAAATTATCCTTTTCCCACCGGAGTTAAACACGTGTTGCTTGCTTGCTTACATATACGCATCTTTCCTAGCATCCCGCATACTCATCTGTAAGCTTGCGTCCCTTCCCCACCCCAGAGTACAAGGAGGTGACGAAGTTCCTCTCAGCTAATCAGAGAGAGGCACCCTGCTTCCCGCGAATGCGTGAGTCCGCTATTAACGGCCTATGTTTATTACACAAAATAAAGTTGTACATTTTAACATCACTAAAATACATAAATAATCTTCTTACTCTTTAATATTATTGACATCTCTTAATTAATACATTATTACAATAAGTATTTCGTTACCAGTATGCCGGAGAAGGAGGGGGGAAGAAAAAGCAGGAAGAGAGAGAGAAAGAGAGAGAGAGAAAGAGAGAAGGAGGGGGGGACCAGGGCTATTCTTTCGGCTTCAAAGCTCACATGTGGCGTTGCAGGCTGCAGCTGGCCTTCTAGGTCACCAGATTGATGGGTACTTACTCACAAAAACTATAATGAACAAATACAAACTTACGCTAATTACATTACCATAATTGACCAAGTGGCCCTTTGCAGGTTACAATGATACCAAACAAGATATATGTACTGCATGATTTATGATAGCGATAGTTTTAGGTGTTTTTAATTTCTATGGATGGCGTATCACATACGCCTTGACGTATGACGAGTACGTCGTACCTATATATACCTCTGACCATTGCACTGTAATAAATATTAATGTTGAATCCACTTAATTGAAACTATTGCCTTAACAGAAAAAATAAGAAAAATGTTTTAAATTGTAGCTTATCACTACATTTTATAGCATTTGTGAAATATGCCCGTTACAACTGCTTGAACAAAATATGATTATTATCATTACAAATAATCATAAATTTATTATTGTATACACACATTAATATATTTATAACTTAGAAACTAGTACTATTTATTTTTCATATTCCTTTTTTATTACTTAAAAGGTTTTACAGCTATACGAGATATTTTTAATTGAATTAAAGTTTGCCAGCCGAGCGAATTCTGCGGCGTATTGTTTGTGACTGCTGACACGGGCAGAATACATATTTAAAAATTGTATTGGCAATTTTTTTGTTCACGTACATATCAAATTAATACAGGAATCAGATATGCTTTTAACAGTTCTACAAGTTTTGTCAAACGAGAAATCTAGTAATAGTAATAGCAACAGTTTAAGTAAGTCAAATTTTTTTCTGTTTGTAAATAAATTTTTTCACAAAAAAAAATTTTTTTCCCCTTTATCTAGTTAGCAGGTATGACAGGGCCATTTTTCTTTCTTAAACGGTCATGAAATTATAAGGAAATGATACAAGTTATGCAGTTCAACAAGTTTTTGTTCAGAAGATGAGACGAAATAGCTAATACATGGTACGTGTTCTCACTAAAATAATAATAATAATCTGTAGTTTAGTAACAGAATCCGTATTTCCTATAAAAATAATAATAATATAACTTTTATAAAAGATACTTACAGTTGGGATAACGCCCTGTGGCTAGCAGACCCCTCCCCATCACCCAGCACCAATCCTACAGTCCCTTCCTAAGCCTTCCAACCTCCCTCACAGTCACCAACTTCTCCCGCAGTGCATTCCACTCCCTCACCGTCCTTACCAGCATCGACAGTCTACCCTTCTCCGTTCTCCTCCACACCCTCTGAATTTTCTCACTGTTGCTACCTTTACCCTTAAAATAACCCTGAGTTAATTTGCAGGCTAAACTTCCCCATCCCCTCCTCTCCATTGATCACACTGTGCAACCTCTTTCTACTCTCCTCCTGTCCCTCAACGGTTTCCATTCCAATTCCTTCAACATCACAATAGGACTAAAGTTCCTTTCTTCCTCACCAGCCTGACCCTGCCTTTTCCATTTATTCATCACCCACCTTGCTGCCCTTCTCTGCACCGTCTCCAGCTCCTGCACCTCCACCTCCACGTACGGATCCCACTCCACAGCAGCATATTCCAATACTGGACAAACCATCATACAATATGCCCTTCCTTTCACCTCACCACTAACCCCCTTCAACACCCTCCTGAGCAATCACAAAAGCCCTTCTTCCCTTCTTAACTACATTAGCTACCTTAGATCAGCCTGTATCAGAACTCCTAGATACTTATATTCCGTGGTTTTCTCTAGCTCCTCCCCATCCCATTTGTATAGCCTACCTCTCTACTCACCAACCTCTTCCTGGTAAACCTCACCAACTTGGTTTTACGTACTACATTAATTAATCTTCATTCTATTCTCCACTGTCCAAGACAGCAACTTATCAATATCCTCCTGCAAGTTGATTCCACTGACCATCTCTGTATATAGTACACAGTCATCTGCAACAGTCTTATTTTACTTACGATCCTGTATTCCATGTTACACCATTATAGTGAATAACAAAGGCGCCAACACACTTGACTGCGGCACTCCTGATGTAAATTCACCTTCCTCCGACATTCCCTTCTCCACTTTAACTCTCTGACTTCGTTCCCTAAGAAAGTCCTCAATCCAGTCAACCACCCACTTGTCATCCAGCAGTCATTCCACTTTTCTCATCAATATTCCATGAGGAACATTGTCAAAGGCCTTCTCGAAGTCTATGAAGCAGGCATCAACCTGCTTACCCTTATCAACTGCCTGAACCAGAGCCTCCAACAAACATGCAGAGTCTCACATGAATATCCCTTTCTAAATCAGTGTTGGTATTCCTGTATTCATTAGCTGTTGCTCATAACATTTACCACATATTGTACACTCAACCTCTACATCACCTTCCTTGCTATCGATGTGAGACTCGCAGGCCTGTAACTACCTGGCTTCCCTCTATCCTCACCCTGATTATACACTGGGACCACTAACACCTCCTTCCATCCTTGCGGTAACCTACCCTCCTGCAGCGACCTACCAAACAACACCTCCAGATATTTAACCAACTCCTCCCTTCAAACTAGAGTGCACCATTTCCTATACCATCTGGCCCCACAGCCTTAATTGCTCCTCAATTTCTTAATCACCCATTCTATATCACAATTTTTCACGCAAAACATGTTATTAACCTCTTGCTTCTATGTATGATCTAATCCAGTTGTCTTTTGCCACATACACTGGCACACTAACTTAAATACGAGAACCTTATTACAACATTACAAGAAGAGGTATCATCATTACGATGCAACACAAAATAATTCCCGTGACATCAGACACCAGGGAAGATGCGTCAAAGGTAACAGTTCCAGTTTCTCTATCAAAGAGTACTACTCCATTTCAGAGAAGAAGTACTGATCCACCAAACCAAGCCTCATCACCAAAAATTAACATATCTGCTACCGGTGCTCAGAAAAGATCAGCCAGCCTTAAAAAAAGTCTCGTCATCCAAGATCATTTCTCCTAATCTTCAGAGTTGAATCAACAATCCTAAACAATTCCAGCTAAGTGTAAAAAAATCACAACAGACTTACCAAAATCCAACCAGTAGTAGAAGGTAGACCTTTAATTTTAATTCTTGGGGATAGTCACAGTTGAGGAGTAGTGGATAGGGTAATGTATAGTAACTCAGGTATTCTGACAACTGGCTTTACTCAACCAAATGCACCTCTAAGTGAAGTGCTACATCCAGTGAAAAATGTCTCTCAAAGTGTTCAAGATAGTGATTATATAGTTGTGTTGGGTGGGTCAAATGATGTGGCTAGAAATTCTGGTGAGAATGCTGTATCATACCTGGAAGAGAGTTTGGTAAGTGTCGAGGATAAAATGAGCGGGCTCCCGCCGGGTTTTGAGTATTTTGAGTTTTTCTATTTCCTTTTAGGGGGGGGTTTCTTCTTCAATTTTGAGTTTTGGGGGGAGTCTTTTCACCCTTCCTTCTTGTGAGTGACTTGTGGTTAGCGTGAAGGGAATTGTTTAGGACTTGGGTTGCCCTGGTTGACGGTGCTGGCTTCCCCCCGCCCACCCCGTTCCTCTCTTCCACTGGCCATGGAGGAGAGCGGCCTGGGGTTGGGGGGGGGGGAAGGCTAGTTCTGCCGACCGGCGGTAGGGGCGTGCGGGTGGAGGCGAGCGCTGCTCGCATCGGGGAGAAGGACATTCTGAGGCCAGCGTTCGATGGGAGAGTTGCTTGTACCGAAGAGTAGTCACGAAGGGTTTTTGTATCCTGTTGGTCGCCGATGTGCGTGAGATGCAACACGAAACTTAAGTGGGTTCGTCTTGCAATCGTACGTATCTACTTCCTACACTGCCCGAGGCAGTTGGTGAGTAAAATAGACAGGTTGATTTAGTTGGTGCAGAAGAGGCCCTAACAAACATTTTTTGGGTGCGCGACTTCGCACCGCGTGGCACAGCTGGAGGGGGATTAAGCTCTACGAGGTAGTAGTGCTGGTGCAACAGGAATTCCTGTGAAATGGATGGGTTGCCAGGCTTTCTCCGTTACGGGAGATCAGTGAGAGTGGTAATCTTCGCATTTAAATATTGAGTTAATGTACTCGTTGGCAGGGAGATTATATTAGGAAGAATGGACGAGGGGCGCTTCGTGCGCAGAGGATAAATGGAGACTCAGAAATAGTGTCTGCGTTTCTATTGTGCATTGACCTACCTTTGAAAGTTGTATTTATAAGTATTGGTGCGTATTGGTTATTGTAATAGCGCTTCTTGCTTTGGGTATTCAAGCATGTTATTGTCATTGTCAGTGTTTTGAAGTGATACTAACGAAACAAGAAACTGACATTTTATGATATCGAGTGTAAAGAGTGTTGTAGCGAGTAGTGCATTCGCATCGAACTGTTATAAACGTTTGTAATGTGGGATAAGGTTGTTCGAATATTGTATCTGGATTGCTTAAAATGTCAATACATGGTTTGTTCTAAAATGTTTTCTTCCTTGCTCAGGAATGTAAAGAGTAGATCCCTAATCTGTGATAAGCTATAAGCATAGGTCAGTAGAGGCAAGGGACAGTAGTCCCGTTTAACCTTGTTTGTTATCTTTGTCCGTTGGTATTTATGTTGGGTAGGCTTAGGCCTAGTAAGAAGAGTCTGGGTAGTCAGGCTCAAAAAAGACTTTTGTTTTTAATATTTGATTTGTTGACAAAACATATTACACTATTATCACAGATACTCATGCAAGTTTGATCCCATGGAGCAGAGCTGGAGTAGAGATCTTTCTGCATGCACACTTGCTCAGGAATGTCGATGGCAGGTAGAATACATCAGAAAACACATAGTAAGCATGATAAGACACATACAAAACAATTGCCAAACATTATTTAAGATATAGTAAGAAACACAAAGGAATGATAAGGCAGGTACAAGCAAGTTGACAAGACAAAGTACACCATACTAAACTAGTAGGCTACACCATAATAGACAAAAGTAACAGCAATAGTAATAAGTTACCATATATTAAACTAATAGACAGACTGATGACAAGCACACAAGCAAACTAATGAACAAGTAGGCAGATTAAATACAAATGCACCATTATTATACACTGTCTTTCATTTATAGGAAACGCACAACTGGTATAAACAATAAACATAATGTGAATATACGGCAAATGAGCTTGTCAATGGACTTCTCCCTATGCAATGACATTTATTCCACACAGGAAGCATCTTATTGCAGCAGTCTTATTGACTATGTCCTCACAAATGTATCTGACAGGTCTATTACAGTTGCAACTGTTCGCATGAATAATGCCCTCTCAGATCACAATATGCTTGTTGTAAAAATACCACTCTTTAATGCCAATATCCCTGATACTAGAACCATATCCCACATTGATAATAACTCATTGTTCAACTAACTCAAAGAAAATTTAATAAATATCTCCATTGATGCTAATATTTCAGACCCTGACATACAACTCAAATTAATTATGAGCACTGTAATTACTGCAACAACTTCAGCCATCTGTGCTAAACCTGTGTGCCCTAAACGGAGGTTCTCAAGTCATTGGGTCACACCAGAATTTTAAAAAAAATGCACGATAGAGATAAATTGTACAAAATGTTTAAGAGAAACAGACATAATTTAAACGTTAAAGAAAATTTAAGGCTTCTCAACACCAAAGTGTCCTCCCTTAAACGCAAGTGTCTCTATGAATATTATAATAGGTTTTTTCTAAGTCTTGTGGTGACACAAAAACACATGGAGGAATATTAGTAGTATCCTATGCAGGAAATCTAAGAAATATCAATGTATTTGAATTATTAAAAAAAAAAATCTGCCCAACCTGCTGACCCAGTTGACATAGCTGACAAGTTCTGTAAGCATTTTACAAATGCATCAGTCAATCTGAATATTATAGGTCGTTCGGGATAAAGTGAGCACTAAAAATTTAACCTTTGAAAAATATCACTAGCCGTTACTGCATATAATAAAACATGACACATAGTCTCCTTACTGCTTGTATGGTTGGCAGCGAAGTTACGCAATATAGTTCCCTGTATTTTCCTATTTAAATTCAACAAAACTGAAACAAAATCAATCGAAATCGACATAATTGTATTGTATATAATAATTAGTAATTTTTTTTATCAAACTGTATCGATTCATACTGACTGTACATTTTAAGTTACACGCGCAAACATCAAGTGATGTGTCCAGAGGGGATAGATATTTCCAGGCGTCAGCCGTTACACGCGGAAAGATACGAATTATCTGCAAGTAGAACTTTAGCAGGGCTTTTCTGAGTGCTCACTTTATCCCGAACTGCCTATATCATTGAGTGTCATCCACTTGATATAAATAACCTAAATACCGTAAGCAGATCTCCCAATTCTCTATACTTCTATGACACTGAAAACAAAGAAATTTTGGAATTTATCAACAATCTAAAAACAAGCACCAGCCCAGGCTATGATGGCATTAGTGCACTGGTTACCAAGCACTGCTCTGCTCTGTTGACCCCCGTACTATCTACCACTGCAAATATCATGTTTGAAACTGCTATCTAACCTGATTCTTTAAAAATTGCAAGAATTACCCCTATTCACAAAGGTGGAGCTACTAATCTCTTAACCAATTACCGACCTATTTCTGTGTTGCCTATTTTCAACAAAATTTTTTAAGAGCTCAATTATAATAGCCTTTATAAGTTTTACGATAAACAAAATTTATTCAGTGATAGACAGTATGGTTTTAGAGCTTCATTCAATACAGGACAAGCATCTCTACACCTTGTAAACCTTATCCAGAACTCAATAGACGAAGGTGGTTACTCTGTTGTAATGTTGACCATAGCATGCTACTGGATAAACTTGAACATAGTGGTGTTAGAGGTACCCCCTTACAACTAATTTGTAGCTATCTGACCAACCGAAAACAGTATGTGAACATGGCAGGTGTTGACAGTCGCCGCCTAAATATTATAACAGGTGTCCCACAAGGAAGCGTTCTTGGCCCTCTCTTTTTCCTAGTCTTTATAAATGATATTTTTAACTTAAAGCTTCACGGTGAGCTGCAGTTATGCACAGATGATTTAATTATATTCTACAAACATATGGGTCATGTGAACAGTGTTCTTCAGTTGATGCAGGAAGGTTTGAATACAATCAGTGAAATTTTTCGCCTCAAAAGGCTTTTGCTCAAACAAAAAAAAACGTCTTATGTGATATTTAAATTGCCTAGGTGTGTTGATAATCCCTATTATCAAACCAACTCTTAAGCAGTCTGAAATAATTCAGTCAAATCACATTAAATACCTAGGTCTATTACTTGACGAGCACCTAAGCTGGCAGGCGCACTGTAATTATTTGCATACCAAGATAATCCCCGCTATAGGAGCGGTAAGACGTCTTCATGATCACTGTGTGCCTGTTAGGATAAAAATTACTAGCTTACTATTCTTTGGTACATAGTCACTTGCAATATCTCTGTCATGTCTGGGGCTCTGCCAAGCAATACATCCTTAAACCCTTGCAAGTCGCACAGAACAAGGTACTCAAAACTGTGTTTGGCCTTCCTAAACTCTATCACACCCAGGATATCTACACAAGAAATAATATACTGCCTATCGGGGGCCTCTACATTATGAATATTACCAAAGAGCTATATCAACTTTTAAAGTTTAAGAGAATCTGCTCTGGATTACCTCACAATTACAGCACAAGAAACTGTAACAATTTCTTTCTCAAACATGTCAATTCACTGCATGGATTAACTGCCCTTAATTATTCTGGATATAAGTTTTAGTGTCACGCTGGCCGGCGAATAATAAGCCGCGACCACGGCTGTAGAAGAACAGGTCTGGACACTCGCCTGAATGTTTGACCCCCTTGTTGTTTGGCTGTAGTTCACAAAGTTACCGAGAATATTGTGTTTTATTAGCGCTGATGTTATGGCGGTGGGACTAAATTCCGCCCACTTCCTCCCCACTAAGATAAACAATTTATCAAAACGTATTTTTATCATATTACGAAATACTTTGTTTGTTCACAAATTTAAGAAAAGGCTCCAGCAATCTTTATTTACTTTATAAATTTAACAATGGAAAAAAGTGGACGGAGTTTGAGTCCGAGCGCCCGAAAAACAGCGCCAAAAAATATGACATTCTCGGTAACTTGACGAACTACAGTCAAACAACAAGGGGGTCAAGCAAAATACACTGGTAGATAGGCGAGTGTCCTGACCTGTCCTTCTAAGACTGTGGCCGTGACTTACCTGATCCCATCTCAGGACACGGCGCAAACACATCTAGGAATACGCTCAGCGAGTTTGGTCTCTGCCATTGCTTTTCTTGCGCCTGAAATGGTAGTGCTTATGTAGGCCTAGACCCTAACTTATTGTTTAGGAATACCGACCCTAAGTGGCTCTCCGCTCAAGGAGATTCATGTTTGTAAAGTGAATATTTCAAATGTAATAATAATGATTGCATTTATTCCAAAGTCAGTATGAAAGGTGAAGATAACACACTCCACATCTTATATTATTATAAAACTATATTTTACTCTAAGTAACTTATCCTAACATTGCACAGAAGGACGGACTTCAGTGACAGCACTCATATCAAATTACTAACACATTTGACAACAACTACAGCCAAGTCATGTTCACTAGTTGTTCCTACGCATGTGGACATTCTGCAGACACTTAGAAAAAAGAAGAAGGGCTAATAAGAGTTCTGTGATCAGGCCGCAATAACACAAAATTGCTCCTAATTTGTAGCATAATAAGATTACCTTTTAAATAAATAATGACTAGTCATATATTGTAAGATTGTTCTTGATTTTGTCGAGAATGTGCGATTTTAATTTTATTTTAAAAGTTGCCAGGTTAGGGGAGTTTTTGAGACTGCTATCGAGGGAGTTGAAAATGCAGTTCTTGCACAATTTAAATACTTATCCCCAGCTCCTCTAGTGGCATAGCTATATTTGGAGGCTCTTGCTTCTGTCAGAAATGGGTTACTGAAAATGAATACTGACAGTATAAATTCATAAATACCTTTCACTGGCAAGTAATTATTAGAAGAATATAGCTCTTTACTCGGAATCAGCCTATGTAGGTTGAATATTGTCTTAATACATTTATTTTGTATACTTTGAACAGGTCGTACAATATTTTTCCTCACAGTTCCCCATAGGGGACTATGTATTGAAGATGGCTATTTACTAATGTATCATCACTTATTTTCTTAATTTCTATTGGTAGATTCGAAAGTCTAAACAAAACACCTGCTATGGGGGAAATTTTCTGTATTAATTTTACAACATGTATGTTCAACCTCAAATGTTCGTCAATGTATAATCCTAGGTACTTGACATATGGTACCCTACATATTGCCTTTATTATCAACAAAAAGTTGCAGATTATAATCCAAGGAGTTCTGGGGAGTTCTAAAAATGACAAAGTTAGTTTTTTTCAGTGTTTAGAATAAGTACTCGCTTACTAAATTAAGATCTTGGTGCATCAGTACTGTTAACTGTTGAGTTTGTGTATTGGGGCAATATTAAATAACTGTATCATCCGCAAATAAGGTAGGAGTACGATTCAATTGTAAGCATCCTGTGTCATTTATGTAGCCTAGATAAGAAATAATAGAAGACCTATATACGACACTGCCTTGAAGGACACCAAGGTTAACTGTATGCATAGTACCGCTATAGTTATCTATTTGTACGTGTTGATTTCTATTTGAAAAGTAATTTTCAAAAAGTTTCAATGTTACTCCCCTAATCCCATAGTTTTCCAGTTTCTATAACAGGATATAGTGGTCCACCAAATTAAATGCTTTGCATAAATCTATGAATATAGCTCCTTTAGTTTCATTTTATTAATAGATGCTCTGATTTTATCTACTAGGTTTATAGCAGTAGAAACTGTGCTTTGATTTTTGCGGAAACCTTATTGGAAACCAGTTAATAAATTATTCTGCTCCAAGAAATTTAATAGTCTTGTTTTAATGGTAGTTTCAAAAATTTTGTTTAAAATACTTAGAACAGTGATAGGTCTGTACTTGTTAATTAATCTACCATCTCCAGATTTGTGCAGGGGAATGACCTTTGCTGTCTTTAGACTACCTGGATAAATACCCTCCTGAAACGTTATAATGAGTGTCTGCAACCATATGTGCAAGTTGACTTCTACACATTTTTATACCTTTTATTGAAATGTTATCAGGGCCAGTACTTTTTTCTCAAGTCCAGTGATAATATTTAAGATTTCAGATTCGTTAACTGGTGCCATGAAGATTGATGATGGTGACATTTCCAGCGTTTGCAGATTATTTTTATGTTACCACGTACCTGCATGTTAGCACAGTCTGGTACCAATGATAGAAAAGTGCTGGCAAAACCCATTGGCAATTATTTGCCTATCAGAAATCAAGTTACCCTCTGTGTTATAGATAATTTCAATGATATTGCTTTCATTCACATATCTACCTAGAATGCTGTTGATATTGCGCCATGAGCTTGCCATTTCCATGACTCTCAGAAAATATTTTATGGTAGTAATCAGTGCGAAGGTTTCTTTTTAATCTAGTAATCTGGTTGTTCAGGAGGGACAGTTGCTCCTTAATGATCACATTACACTTTCATCTCTTAAATTTTTTGTAAAGAAGGTGTTTGTCTTAACCACATGAAGGAATTGAAGGTAAACCTTAAATATTTCTTAATCCTTAATGCTTTTTACACAGTCGATGAGTATTTGAGTGGATCTATGACAGTAGATATTTATTTAAGATATTTATTCTGGGTAATGATTCGGTTTCTTCTCTTGCTTTTCTTCTTTTGCATGTGGAGACTATGAAAAATGCTGACGTGAGCCCACGTGCGAGCGCGAACCGACAAGAAATGTTGAATTTCGCTCTTTTAGTGATTTTCTAAATGTATAAATTATGTCATTCATTAATTTGTTTGTATATTGTAAATATGACATGTCCTATATCTTTGTGCAAAAATGTACACAAACAAGATTCAAAGATGCACGAAACTGAACTAAAAACCTAACCTGCATGGAATCTGCACTCAGTATTTCGCCGCCAAACTTCTTGGCGATTTCAATTGCAAGTTTTGATTTTCCCGATCCTGTTGCACCTAGAATAACAACTACCGGCAAACGAGTCATTTTTATATTTACGCCGAAATTAATTATTTTACCACACTCAACTTTCAAAATAAACAAATGTCGCCAATCATCGTAAGATGAAACGTGAAAATCCTACACATAACCACAGAGTACACTGATTACTGAATTTCTCACCTATGCTAATGTTCGTGTAGCTAGCACCTTCTGTAACTATTACAAAGAAATAAGAGAAGTTGCTTACGCTGGTCACGTGACTGGATCTACTTATT
Source organism: Medauroidea extradentata (assembly GCA_003012365.1). NCBI lineage: Eukaryota > Metazoa > Arthropoda > Insecta > Phasmatodea > Phasmatidae > Medauroidea > Medauroidea extradentata. The sequence goes on from PNEQ01096047.1 coordinate 31,970, forward strand.
ATTGGAACGAGCAGTCGTGAAGAGTAGTTACTTAGCGGCTTTTTTAAAAAATATATTGCAAAATCTGCAGAAAGGATAATTTCAGTCACCGATCTGGCAGACCTATGTTATTAGGCCAGGTTAAAACAGTGAAGAAAATACTTTGGTGCTGTACATATGTAGCATTAAAATTGTGTACCAGATTACAACAGGCTTTTCATTAACATAGCAAATCCAATTATATCATTAGTCATACACCTTCATTACATATACCAACTGAACCTGAAATAGTGATAAAAATTCGCTATTATCTAAGGTCTTGTATATTAAGTACTTGGGAATTTTTATTGACAGTACTCTAACTTGGGAGAAGCAGATACAATTGTTACTAAAAAAAAAGCTTTACCAATAGTTGGGACTCTCCGGTAGGTTGAAAAAAGTAGTGTCAGAAAAAAATTTTATGCAGGTTTATTTTGCCATGGTTCATTCTCATTTTGAATATATGAACATTATTTAGGGAAGAAGAGGGATTGATAAATTAAAACAATTAGAAACACTCCAAAGAAGAGCTTTGAAGAATTTATTGGGATTAATGGCGGGATTCATTGTCCCAACCACAGTCGTAGAAGTACAGATCTGGACACTCGCCTATCTAACAATGCTACTGAGTTGACCCCATTATGACTGAAAGCGCCTCTAGCAATGAAGTGTTGTTTTAACATTGCAATATGGTTGGTGTTATGCATCAACCAGCTATGAGCCAAATATTAGTTGTAAATAACAATGTGTTTAAAGATTCTTATCTTTGAGCAGTTCTTACAAAAAGTAGGCCTATTTTATTCTTATAAAGGAAATATTTCGAACATACTACAGGACCAGAATACATTAAGACAGTTTTAAAACTGAAAACGTTTTCATCTGTATTATGTAACACAATCGATTGGCTCATAGATGGTTTATGTATAACGTCCTCCATATAGCGTCGTACAAGCAGTTCTCCTAGCAGCTCCGACACGTGCTTGCTCCTTGTAGTCCCATTTACGCAATGTTAAAACAACCCCAGAGTGCCAGTGGCGCCAGTCAGTCATAATGGGGTCAATTTTCAACTCTGGTATCCAGACCTGTTCCTCTATGGCCGTGGTCACAACTTAAGCAAGAACTTCGTATATATGGTCTTGTTTCATAAGAAAGTGTTTTGCCAACTCCAGTTGCATAGTCGGTGTCCAGAGGATAGCTTTATGAAGTCAACGAGTTTGGATATGTGCTACTTCTGCCTTGACGAAATAAATTGCTTAAGTGGCCGAAGACACACGAACGTACACAACTACGTGTGAGTTAGAAAAAATTTTCGTGCTTTCTGCTTCGTTTCACTGGCAGTTCCATTACATGCTCGTCGTTTTCTATTTTTGATTAATTTTTAAGATGTCTGGGACACGTTCGCGGTATTACACACCTCTGAAGATAAAAGTATAGAAAATAAGCAAAGAGTAACCGATTTAAACATAAATATTTTTAGTAATGGTTGCCGCATCGAAATGAATATCAGTTATACTGTAAATTTTTTGCAGTAGTAAATTCTGAAATAATTTTTAGCTTTATGTTTGAATTGGTATAACTATTTTGATGTTACAGTACTTTAGGTTAGCGACTTAATGGACTATTATTGCTGAATGCAAAGACGAATATCTTTCTAACCTCGTGTTTGATTGCCAGTTTGCGGTTATCAGTAGAATATTTCAAAGTATTTTACAAAGAAACAAATTGGTGGCTTGTTTGTACTGACTAGGAATTTGTGACTTGAACAAGACGTTGCTTAAATTACGACTACGAATCCCACTTAATTACATTTACATAAAACCGCAATATCTTTTGTTGCAATATGTTTTCATAACTATACTCAACTAAAGTTGCATCACCTATCCAAATAGTCACGGAATTACACTTCACAATTATCAAAAACTACCTATATTTTCTTTGTTTCATGTCTTAAGTCATCTCGCGAGTGAACTTGGCCAAGACTTTCTTGTTTGCAGACTTAAGAAAAATTTTAACGTCTATGCAACACGACCTTCTCAAGCAGCGACTATGCAACAGAAATACCTGCTCTCAAGCCACTAGAAAATAAGATTGTCTTCGCCGAGGCGATGTGCTTAAGAAAGCTCTTAAGAAAGGTTTATGACATTGAATAGGCATTTGTGACGTCATACGAAAACGATTTGACCAAGAAGCTGCTTAAGTTACGACTATGAGTCCCACACTTAGGTTACTATACACCTGTTAAACTGGTATATATGAAATCTAAAGTTTTGCCCTTAAGGTTGAACTTTTTTAAGAATATAGCATTGTTTACATATAAAGTAAGAAAAAGGTTTTTTTTGTCATAGTAATATTCTTCACTTTTATACTGCTAATCATTGTTATGATACAAGACATTCAGAAGACTTATGTATAAATGAAATTGTGTCTGTAAATTTTGGTAAGATGGGTTCATCTCATCAGTGTATATCTGTTTTTTGGTAAGTTACCAAAACATTTTAAATTACTAAATTAAACTATTGCAGCGAAAATAGCAGATGCACTATAGAGTGTAGGCCCGGGGTAGCACATGCCACTGCCTCCTGACGTGTCTCGATCCCAAGTGAACTCAAAACATGGCGGACCTTCTCTCCAGCAGTAGGTAAAATACCACAGAGCTGCCCGCTAATGCGCAAAAACTGTACACTGAAACTACATAGCCAATAAACATGTACAAAAATATTAAATTTTCACATCAACTTCTCAATGTCTTGTGGTATGTAAAATGTCCTGGTTCCATTAAAATTACAATAAAGAAAGTTCTGGATGTGTGCTTTGCATCCCTAAGAATTTAAATGTCATACTGTAATGGAGAAGAAAAAAACAAATAATTTATATATATACATGAAAACAAACGAACACAATAAAATCCCTACACGCGAATTTCAAATTGAATCAAACATTACTTTGACTTAAAATGTCACAGCGGACCCTACACCGGGTAGGTCCATGTTAATTAAGAGGGGTGGTTGGTAGAATGAGATACTGAGAAAATTATACAAATACCTGAAATTACGATTATAAACAAGACACAGATTAACTACCAGTTCCCCTCAATAAACATTAAGTGTAAATGAACCACTGATTGTTGAGTGAAGTTCGGCATGTTGCACTCTCTTCACTGTAATAATCTTGCTGCGGTTGTGTACTCAAATGGGTTATACTCCTTTGGACATACTGCATTCACCAGGGTGTAGGGCTGAGTAACACTGTGTCTAGCAATAGCACCACTAGGCCGTATCTAGGGACACTCGAGAAAACTCTTAAGAGTGTGAGGGGCGGTGTGACAAACGGTCTGAGGTAGGTGTGCGCGGTAGCGCACGTCAAACGCCCTCCTCCTATTGAGGCCATCTGTCATCGAGCCCTCTGTCGGCCGGCACTAGCAGCATGCCAGATTACACACATGGTGAGGGGTTCCATCACAATGCTACTGGTGGGTGGGAAGGAGCGGTTTGTGCCGCCACCTGGGCTGTGCTGGAAGGCGCGTGACGTCTTCCTCCACAGGGCTAAATCGGCGTGTTGGACGGCGCATCTGCTGGGAATGTCTTGAAGGTGTGGTCCACTGTCCTATGGTGTTGTTTACGTCGCCGCTGGAGAGGTCGCTTTGTGAAGTGAATGGAGCATGGCACGAGGGGCACGGCATAGAGGGTGGGAAGGGGGACAGCCCGTCTTGTGTAGACTCTCCCTCCAAATCAATTGTGCTGCTCTCTTCTCCTATTCCGCCGTAATTCTCCGCACGCCTGGCCGCGGGTGTTCGCTGTAGTTCCGTCTCCGACACTATTGAGACGCTGGGGTTTGGCAGTATCACTCCATTGGGCAGTCAGGGGGTTCGACGTCGCTATCTGCATCCTCTGTTGGGCCATTGGGTGGGAGGTGGTTGGAGAGACGTCATTGTGCGGCGGCGCGATGCTAGGGGCGGTATTCATAGTAATGTCTCGAGACATTGACTTGACCAACACGATCTTATTTCTTAAAACAGCACATTTCAACTCCAAGTTTCATAGTCCACGAATAAGACGATCTTCGTCAAGATCGCACGCTTAAAGACGAGTTTGTTTGGCACTACTTCCGGCTTGACTAAACACGAACTTAAGATGGCCGAGAGTACACGAACGATTCCGAACACCACGCAATAAATATGGCGTTTTCGAAAAGTTACCTGCAGTTTTTCCTGTTCATGTATCAAAATGCTTTATTGCCTATTATTAGCCAAATTACGATCAAATATAAGCAAATAATTAGTTTGGTTTACATTTTGAACACTAGAAAACTCCACTTGGAACACATTCTTAAGAGAATCAAGTTTGGAATTCTACAATTTAACTACACCTTGGCTAACCTAGTGACTATTCATAAACGAGTGATGAGGTGGATTTCTATTTTTAGGCGAACTTTCTATCATTTGTAAATATTATTGTGCCAGAGAATTTTGTAGTGAGTAAATTGCATGTATTTGTAATGAATTACAAGATGACGTGAGCGGGGGTCGTGATTAAGTGTTGTTTGCCCGGTGCGCCAGCCTGTTAAGAGAGAACGGGCACTCATGAGAGCAGAGACTCTAAGTTTCAGGGCCACGTGTCCGACGCCCGTGGCGTTGCAGAACACTCCCCACTCTACGTCGCTAGATTACTTACGCAGGGGAATCTTATGGCGTTCCCCACGCCCGTAGCACTAAGGTAGAAAATACACACATAACACGCTGTAGGTAGAACACTGGTAAGCGGGTTGAAGGGTCCCGCGCCCTTATGGCCATGAAGCGGCAAGTAATAAATAGACCTACACACATTAAGTACATGTCAGTTGTAAAGCTTTAGTAACCAAGTTAAGGTACTTAACTAAGGAAATATTATTGATAGTAGCAAAATAAGATTAATTAAAATTTATTTAGTGATTAAAAAAACTAAACAATAACATAAACAATTTTAGAAAGTAGTCGGGACCCAACCCTAATCACCAAAAAATAACTTTATACCACTATTCTGCTGACACTTTACCAAACACGCTACGACGACACAATATATTGAAATACTTTTAAGTTCATAACTATTTCATCATATAGAAAACAAGAAGTGTTTATTCATTTCATGTAAAAGTACCTTAAATTTAAAAATAAATTACATATTTTGTAATAAGCCTATGTATTTTCACTGTAAAGTTTTCTTTTTTTAATCTCGAGCTGCAAATGGTAATTGCTACAAATATATTACGAGACAATTTTTTTCTGTTTCGGTAGAAGTAAATTAATACTCTGTATACTATAAAGGTTGCGCAAAATGCAAAACTCAGTCGGCGTCATATATACAACGTTTTATATACTTTACAATAGGAATGCAGTTCTTATAGTGTACGAGGTTATCGTTATTCACTAACATCCGCCATTTTACAATGCAAGGAGATGGTCTCTAGTCGCCTCGACAGTTGACTTTACGAAAACGATCTTATTCCTTTGCTTAAGCAAGTACTCGACGACTATGAAATACGGTTCGGAAAATGTGATCTCAAGCACACACTATGCAAAATGAAAACACAGTCTTAAAACAGAGTAATATAAGATTGGCTTGATATAGACTGTCTTGTCAGCAGTTGCTTGCTATCAGCTTTAAGAAGTGTCTATGGAAGTAAAATCGTACTTAAAACAGCAAATAAGAACATCCTTATGGAGCTAGTGCTTAAGATATAACTATGAATACCTCCCTAGGCATCGAGATGCAAGCAGACGTAGGCACAAATGGTGGGTGTTTAATATTTTTGTTTTCTGATGCACTTATTTTTCTGGGTCCGGTGTAACGAGGTGCCATTTCCTGTGTAACTGTCTCTGTTTCTGACGGCTTCCCGATGCTGTCTCCTTTCTCTACTTGTATACTGTCTCTGTGTACACAGATACGGCATCATTGTCCTACGCGCATCAGGTAGGTCGATTCAGCCAAGGTTGTAGGCCACTTCGGACGCCGTTAACGTAACTGAATATATACATAGATAGGTAACTGTACGGACAGGTTGTAAAACATACTGATTTAAGAGTACTCACTGTTATGACATCAGGATGTTGAGATAGCTGCGGGTTTATGGGTTCCCGTTCCCGGAATACTGTGACGGTGAGGAGATGAAACACTTGACACATGTAATGATTACACTGTTGGTTTTATTCTCCATGAATTACAGTACAGGTGGTATGTGTACAAAATTTAAGTGGGCCTGGGGCTTGGTTTTCCCCAGTAGGGGATGCTGCAATAGGCTAAAACATCATAGATACAATTAATAGTGACTGGATATTCCGGATGCGGAGTTGGCAGGTTGAAGGCAGTATACCACAGGCAAAAAAGAAAAACAAAGGTTCCAGTATACTAAATTAAACTATTTCAGCGAAAATGGCAGATGCACTATAGAGTTTAGGCCCGGGGTAGCACATGCCACTGCTTCCTGACGCGTCTCGATCCCAAGTGAACTCAAAACATGGTGGAGCTTCCCTCCAACAGTTAGAAAAATACCGCGGAGCTGCCCGCTAATGCGCAAAAACTGTACACTGAAACTACATAGCCAATAAACATGTACAAAATTATTAAATTTTCACAACAACTTCTCAATGTCTTGTGGTATGTAAAATGTTCTGGTTCCATCAAAATTACAAAAAAGAAAGTTCTGGATATATGCTTTGCATCCCTAGGAATTTAAATGTCATGCTGTAATGGAGAAGAAAAAAAAATAATTTATGTACATACATGAAAACAAGCGAACACAATAAAATCCCTACGTGCTAATTTAAAATTGAATCAGACATTACTTTGACTTAAAATGCCACAGTGGACCCTTCGTCGGGTAAGTCCGTGTTAATTGTGAGGGGTGGTTGGTAGAATGAGATATTGAGAAAAGGATACAAATATGTCCTGCAAAACAAAAAGAGCCCTTTACTTGAAATCTAGAGAGAGTTATTGCCCAGAGGACAAAGTATATTACAAAAAATACTGTAAAATCCTTCAAGAAGTAATCATAGCTCCTATAATGGTAATAACCTGAAAATCCTCATAAAACATTCGTCAAACAAAATTAAAACCATGTGGGGTATAGTTAAACAAGAAACCTCATCTAATGTGAGCTTATTTACTCCAGTTGAACTTTCTATAAACAACCATGCACATATAAGAAAAGGTAAGTCTTCAATAGCCCATGAATTTAATAAACATTTTTTAAATGTTGCAGGTAACTTAGTAAATCAAGTTAAGGGGTCTTCTGATCCAATGAGGTTTGTTAGAAAGGCTTTTTCCACAAAATTTCCAGATATAGAATTCAACTTTATCATTCCACTCGAAATAAAATTAATAATCAAGTATTTTAACCAAAACACTCACATGGATACAATGAAATTAATAGTAAAATTATTAAATATTGCGCAGATGCATTAATTTGGCCTCTAGCTATAATGTGCAACAATTGTCTTCTACATGGGATTTTCCCAGATAGACTGAAGTATGCAACAGTTATTCCATTACACAAAAAGGGAGATGAAACCAAAATGGAAAATTATAGACCTGTTTCTTTACCAAGCACATTTTCTAAAATTTATGAAAAAATTATATACAACTGCCTATTAAAACACCTTTTAGAACACAAAATCCTAACACCCTCTCAATTTGGTATCCGTAAGAAAAAATCAACATTAACTTATGAAATTTTGGAAGCTTTAAACAAACATGAACCAGTTATAAGTATTTTTTATGACTTAGCAAAGGCTTTCGATCAACGACCTAGAAATACTTCTAGAAATATTTCTAGGTCGTTGCTTTCGATTGTGTCAACTATCAAATATTGTTAGAAAAATTATTGTATTATGGTGTTACATAAAATTTTAGAAATTTACTTGGTTCTTATCTCAATTGTAGAAAGCAACATGTTGTAATAAAATATAACACATCAGGGAACTATCTCTAAAATAGGTACTATAGATCACGGAGTTCCACAAGGATCCATTCTTGGCCACCTCTTGTTCTTAATTTACATTAATGACCTCCCTAGTGCCATAGAAACTCAAGCAGTAACTGTTCTTTTTGCAAATGATACCAGTAGCCTCATAAAAAATAAATTAAAATCTGAATTAGCTGCCATTGCTTCTCAAGTACTTACTTATACTCTAGATAAATGGTTCAGTGCAAACAGACTGACAGTAAAATATGGATAAGACAAATTTCATTGATTTTGTAATGCGAAACAAAACTCAATCTAATATAAATCTTTTGTGCAATAAGTACGAGGTTAAACAAACTAAAGACACAAAGTTTCTAGGCATCCAGATTGATGAACATCTGAATTGCAAAGCTATACTGAAAGTACAATGTTTAAACTAAACAGGGCATGTTATGCTCTCAGATTTATGAACAACAAGCTTGACATTTCTGCTCTAAAAACTATATACTTTGCATATTTTCATTCAATAATGAAATATGAAATTAAATAATGGCGAAACTCTACTAATCCTAAAAAAAAAAAATAAATAAAATAAAATAAAATAAAATAAAATAAAATTTATACACCAAAAGAAAGCGCTAAGAATAGTTTGCCGGAAAAGTAATAAATGTTCTTGCAGGCCACTATTTAAAACATTTAAGTTTCTCATTCTGCCCAGTCAATACATCTATTCTGTTTTGGCATTTCTTTCAGATAATTTTGAATTGTTTCAAGTAAACTCTTCTCTTCACTCACACTCAACAAGGATTCAAAACAACATTCACTGTCTGTCAAATAGTTTATCCTTGTATCAAAAAGGTCCGTAATACGCTGCAATTAAACTATTTAATAAACTTCCTTCTCATAACAAAGAACTTTGCAGAAGTAACACCAATGTGTTCAAAAAGCAGTTAAAAGACTTTTTGATATTGAATGCTTTTTATTCTATGGATGAGTTTCTAAACTGGTAAATGACAATCTTCTTCAAATTAAAAACAATTCAGTATGTCCTTCTACTGTTCTATTGATTGATGTCTGTACAGTTAATAGTGTAAGCAATATCATGTAAATTTTATATCTTTGATATGAATGTCGCTGTACTTATGAAAGTCATTATTCATTTAAATGTTAATATGACTACATTTATGAACATGTTTATTCACATGTTCATGCTTCATATATGTTTTGTACGTAGTAATTGTTTGTGAAAATGTTTATTCACTAGATGTTCATATGTTTTGTACATAATTTTTTCTCCAGAATGTTTATTTTTCATATGGACTGTATATACTTAGTTGTCTAAATGCTGTAGATTCTGTTTAAGGGCAAACATGTAATTGGTGTATGCTTTTTTGTATGCAAACTATGTATTGTTCAATGTGTATTTGACTTGTTCCACATCCTTGAGTCTTTTGGTACTTACTGAGGATCTATGTAATGGAATGAAAATAAATAAAAGTAAAAAATAAATACCTGAAATTACGATTATAAAGAAGACACAAATTAACTACCAGTTCCCCTCAATAAACATTAAATGTAAATGAACCACTGATCGTTGAGTGAAGTTGGGCATGTTGCACTCTGCTCACTGTAATGATCTTGGATCGGTTGTGTGGGGTTACATCCATAATGGCGTCCTGGGCCATTTCTGGAGCCTTTATACCCTCTCTTTGGGTTGGTCGCTCCTGATTTTGCCGGGAGGGGTGGTGGCAGACTGCTTGGCAGTCTGCTTCGCTTGCTTGAGGCGAGCACTGTCGGGCTTTTTGCTGGTTTTTGGCACAATTTTTGGGGTCATTTTTCCCTTAGGTCCCAATTGAGGGGGGCGTTGGCCTCCGGGCCGATGACGGTTGGCCAGGGCTGGGAATTCTACCTCTGAGAATCCCTGCTGTGCGTAAAAGGCATTATACCTGTTGCTAGTAGGTGTAGCTATATTTTGGGACGAAGTTATGTGTCTGAGTGCGCTCTTGTTGTTGTGGGCTTCTAATCATGGTGGTCTAGCCGTCTTGGCTGGTTTGTGCCCAGGGGGTGCGAGGGGCCTTTTAGTTTTGGGGGGATTGGCTCTGGCCCTGCAGCGAGGCTCTGCTCTGCTGCTGGTGCTTCTGCCTCTCTTCTTAAGGCAGAAAACACCATCTATCTGCCTTATTGGCCTCACAGCATCTGTAGTTGGCTGCATGCTTGCCTTTACAGCCGACGCAAAAGCGCAGGTACCTATCGTCCTTGTTTTCAAGGTCGCAGGTTGTTGTCTTGTGGCCTTTTCCACACAGACGGCAGCAGGGTGGGGCATGATACACTTTACTAGAATGGCCAAAATGTTTGGCAGTTACTGCACGGGGGTGGGGGGGAGGCCTTCAGGGCGCTGGTAGTCCTCTACCTTAACCATCAGCCAGCACAAGGAGCGGAGCTCATAAATGGCCTTAGATGCCTCATTGTTTGGCAGCTTCACTGTGAACATGTGGAGGGGCTTTTTGTCTCTCATGGACAGCTTCGGCTCTATTTTGCCAGGCTGGAAGCCTAATGCGCACAGCTCCTCTCGTATCCACGAGATGGGCAGAGTTTTCTCAAGGTGCTTGATTGCGACCTTGATGGGCAGCTCACTGTGAGGGGTCAGGACACTAAATGGGACACTGACGGATTCCAGCACCTGGTTCGCCAGTCTGTACTCCTCGGGTGTCTGGGGCAAGTATTGGACCCTTTGTGGAACTAGACGATTTTTGTTGGGTGGCTAAGTTGGTCCTTAAACAGCGTAAGGACCATCCTATATGTGCAATCACTGTTGTGATATAAGGTTATGGGCAGCAAGTGAAACTTGGGGGCCTGTGGGCTGGCGGACGTTTGGTCCTGCTGGCTGGTGGTTCTGGTCCCGGAATCCATTCTTGCGCTGTCAGGGATGTGGACTGTGTCGTCCGCTTTTCGCTTTTTGGCATCCGCCATGATGCCTAGGGGGTCCCCGAGTGAGTGGGATGTAATAACCTACTCAAGATGATGAGTTGTTGTAGCCTACACAAATACTATATTAACAAGAAGCTAGAAGATATTGCAGAGTCTGACTTGCACTGTTAAAACAGCAGCAGACAGCAAAACCGTTCAATAATCCCTCAGTCTCATGCACTTGTAAGCTTGCCTAGACGTTCAAAAATTTAAACTAACTGGCATGCCTAACCGGCCTGCGAACTATAATTACCCACTCACACTGCATGTCTTCATTGGCATGGTTACGTATCCAACACAAAGATGAGCGACTGAAGCTGAAGGTCTGGAGGACTGGACGGTGGTGCGCACGATGTGCTCACCATGGCTGCTAGAGCAGAACTCTTTCCTTTCCTAATTTTTCCAATCTGCAACCACGCTTTTGTATTATTGTTAATGTATTATCTGTATGTTGTTTAATGTGTTATTTTGTTGTCTTTTTTTTGGTGCTATCATGAAATTTTACTAACGTTATGACTGTTTTATGAAGCAGCAATTTAGTTGTATGTATGTTCCAATATAGAGCTAATGCTCGCTGGAACATTGTCGTAAAGAAAATAAAAAAAATTAAAAATTAATTCCATACCTGAATTACGCACTCTGGCGAAATTTTACTTGATAAACTGCTCCAGGCTTCTTGTTCAACAAAAATACTACGATCCGACATCACATTTTCGGTGAACATGCATTCAAACCACCTTACAACATATTTTCTCTTTTATGTACACATGCGGGAGACTCTTTGTTTAAACTTTGCATGCGCTCTCCTTTGTGTCGTCTGCTGGCTGCTGTCTACCCGAGCTGGGTTTATCTACGGGATCAGCACCGGGATCAATTTGAGATCTTGAGGGCCGGTAGATGTATCGCATGACGTTTCCGATCGTTTTACTCTCTATGGAGTGGAACTGAAAATTGTAATCGCTTATATGCCTGTGACCTTGGTCGAGAGCAGGTCCATACGACCGTGGTCGTGAGGTGTTCGTAGGGTTAATGCTTGTTGGGGGTACCGGTACCGTTAGATTCGATTTCGTCATCGTTCGATTTTACGTAGTTACGAAGCCGCGTAGCATTTTAAAAATATTTTAGGGCGATAATCTACTTTTTCATTTAATCCATTTTACTTAAAGGTAAGGAATTTAACTTGTACTATTTGTTTAATGTTTTTATTTATTTATTTTTTTTAGATTTTTAATACATAAGAACTCCTAACTTTTTTTGCACGGTGCAAGAAGCTCTCTGATTATCGTGTACCGGCCAAGCTATGATTTTATACTTATAGTTTATTAATTAAAAATGTTTCTACCGACGTTCTAAGTGATCCCACTTTAAAAAGAGTTTTTGTTAGGTTAGTTTAGGTTTATATTTATTTATAATAGGTCCCAATGAGCCAAGGCACGCTTATAGGGACAGTTAAGAACTTTTTACATGGCAGACAACATATAATATTTTTAAAGCATAAAGTAGATACGAACAGTCTACATTATCACAGACACTTTTTACACCATTACAACCAGTGGCGTCTCTAGGTTGAGTAAACAGGAGGGGCCCAGTATATTTTTCTGCTCAAACTATAACCAATAACCCCATTTAAAGCGGACCCCCGGAAAATTTTGGATTTGAAGATGCAAAATGTTATTTATTTATTCCCATTTTCTCACATATTTATACAGAGGTTAAATTACAAATCCTTTTAATCTACTTGAGCATTGCTCTTTCGGAGATCTATTACAATTTCATGGTTGTACATATTGTAGGCAGGTTGTACATGCTGAGAATGCAACCTATATCACTAAGCCTATGTATTGTAGGCTTAATTATTAAAACACTATATTTTTTAACATTTTATACTCCAGGTCAAGTTAAACAAGATAATAAACAGGTTTTAAAGAATTTTTCGTCCCTCAGAGCACAATATATCACTGACTGAAAATATATTAACTTCCTTCCAGTATGTACTGGAGAATATGGAGGCAAATAAATAAATATATTTTGTTATGAGGAAAGTGGGTTATGTGAACACTTTTACAATAACATCATAAAATATTTTTGAATATCAGAAGGAAATCGTAAGTTACACATTATTGCTTTCATTTACGAGTGGTCGATTAGGAGAGGGACACATTCTTGAAGGACCGTACTACTATTTAGCCACCTACATCTTGCGGTGCAAGTTAACAAGCTGCAACAATTTTGTACTATCATGTGGAAATTTTTTTAAATAGCTGAAAGATATTAGCTCACAAAGTTGGCCATGATAAGTTACAGGGGAAGAGCGATACAATTCCCGAGCTAGTAATTTTAGACATAATATTAAGTAATGTAACCGGCATATAGCCTTTAAATGTAAATAAATAATTCATATATTGTAAATACTGTAAATTAGGTTAGAATAGTCGTAGAAAGCCAGTTGAAATTGCATTGTGATTAGGATTGTTTGTTTTATGTAATTCAATTGCAAAATTTTGTTTAAAGTAATTAATGTGTAATTTAGTTTTGAGTACTGGCGAGAGGCGCAGTACGAACCAAGGATTGTGGCATTGTATCACGGCAGATTGACGCTTAACACAGCAGGGGAGGGAAAGTTACGAAAACATGGGGTGAAAGCGAGCGAACAGCCTTGAGATGATGGGGGGGGGTTGAAGCTTGTATGCTGAAAATTAGAGCACCGAGAGGCGTGGCTATGCCCACCCCCTTGCTGTGCAATTAAATATTAACTTTATAATTATTCATCAGAAATTTATAAAATTTTGTAAATAAGTTCAAAGAAATATTAAAGTTAATGTGTGTGAATTTAAAAAAAGATGCAATAAATTGATACGGAGGAATGTCAGGGTTTGTCGTCGTCACCCACGAGAGACGTGATTTGTTGAAAGTTAAATTGGGGGCGGTCCTAGAAGAGTTCGTCACGTAGGTGCGAAGGCGAAAGTTAAGGGGGACTCTGCCGGCAACCTCCGCGAAGGGTGCATGCACGTCGCGTGGAGCCGCCGCAGACGTTTGTGGGAAGCCGCGGAGAAAAGAGATTTCTGTCGCAACCTTCACGAAGAGTGGACGTGTCTTCCGGGTCAATTCGCGGGAAGTCGCATATAAAACTGATTCTGGCTGCGACTGTCACTAAGAGTGCGATATTCCCAGGAGGTCGTGGTTAA